>JAJJMA010063909.1:0-14816 GCA_023529015.1 Papaver nudicaule
ACCACAGAGATTGCCTTCGAAGCAAGAATACTGCTTCAAAGGGTTGTCGAAGCTGAAAATGTATGGATGAGTTATCTTCTTCGAGATGGACGCAGACATCGAGGGTGAGGTAAGCGAACTTTTAGTCAACCGAAGTTCTTTCTCGACCTGAAGTAGCTTTGAGTTTGCTTTCTGATCTTCGATGCTTGCTTCGATGTTTCTTTATTGAGAAATGTTACTCCGAGGTTACAGCGAAGTTGAGTCATCGAGGATGGGCTGCGTTTCGGAGGTGTAGGCGAGACTGTCATCGAAGAGGGATAGGGTTGTCATCGAAGTGGAAACTGGTGATTGAATGTTGATGATCGAAGTTGTGTGGCATCGAAGTTGATTATTCCTTGTGATCTTTGTTGTACAATGGTTGTTCTATTAGTTTATTGCTGTTCAAGCCCTTGTTCTGAGATAGCTGCTGATAGAGAGGTATCAATGATGCTGTCATCGAAGTTGTTGTAGAGGTTAAGTCATCGAAGGAGTTTGCTTCGGAGCTGATGTCTTCTTTGCCATTGAATAGGTCATCGAAGTTGACATCTCTTTCCATCGACGTAGAGTTATCGAGTTCAGGTTTGCCTTCAAGTTTGAGTTCATCATCGAAGTTGAGTAGGCAACCATCGATGTTGCTCCTATACTGCAGTTGTTGACAAGATGGTTTACTCCGAAGCTATAGTTATTTGGAGGTAGGTCACTGTGGGACTGATCTTCGGGATTCCCTTCGGTAGTTTACTCCGAAGCTATAGTCCGAAGTAGTTGTTTCAAAGTATCAAAGTATGCTATCGTTGAAGTTAAGTATTTAAAGTCATCGAAGCTATCTAAGCCTGATCTTCGGGATTCCCTTCGAAGTGATAGAATCATGAGGGAATGTTGCCATCAAGTTAGTGATTGAAGTAGTTGGTCGAATTTGTGAGGTTGGTGAACCATATATTCCTCGATGTGGATAGGTCTCCTTCGAATGCTTGTTTCTGTGACGCATTGATACACTGCTGGTTATGTCTCTCCGAGGCGTCTGCTGTTGAGATCTTTTGGCTTACTTTCTTCATCGAGCTTTTGACCATCGAGAAGAATTATTACGCTATGTTGTGGTCCGCGAAATATCCTTCGCTGTGGTGATTTTTACACTCATGTATTTTTGATGAACTACTGTCTGGTATGATTGCTTCGTCGATTCAAATCGGTGCTTACTGATTTTGGCAAAATAATTCTCCTGGCTGCCTTTTTCATCGAGCTAGTCCCTCCATCGAAGTTTCAGTTGGTGAGGTACTCTACGCAGATTTCGTATCGAGATTTTCGACCGTGCTTCGATGTTACTGATTCAGATGTGCATAATTTTCCATGCGGTTTCGATGCATGTTGATCCAGATGAGAAATTGTGGATGTATTTCGATTTGACTTGCTTCGAGATGACCCTCCATGAACTGTTTGTTTTGCTGTAATATCAAGTTAATTCAGTAAGTAATAGAGATTCGAAAACTTTTGTGTTTATCAATTGGTAGAAAAACAAGAGAAACGTCCCTAATCATGCCAAACAATGATACCAAAGTAATTTAAAATGAGTTTTATGACTGAAACTTTCTGATTATAGATCTATTAACAAAACCAATTTTGAATCATGATTTTTAGAAAAATGGGATTGTTTTGCTCCTGTGAGAGGTTCTTCTTAATAAATTTCAAGAGCTTGAAACCCAAAAGTTAACAAGGTTAATAAGTGATATAGATAAGAAGATAGTTTTATCCTGTTTTGTTGGTGGTGATTTCTTTGGCTTCCGCTATGTTGAGGATGTGCAAATCTGCTGCAGTTTTTGTTTTCTGGTCCAAACTTCGGCAGGAAATGATGTCTGTAGCTTTTTCAGTTGCGACGAGAATACCCCTAAATGCGAAAAACACCCGGATCTGCTCCTGAACTCGCCGGATTTGTTACTGAATTCACCGAATTTGCTGCTGGAACTTAGTAGATCTTCATTTGTGGACCACCAAAGCACAGGCAAATCGAAGTTGTTTTAATCATCACAAGTTTCTAGCGCCAAACTGTTTGAGTATAAAATCTGCTTATAGACTTTACTCCCAACAACCAATGAATCTTTAAACCACCAATATGAACCCTAATCAAATAATCAAGGTGCAAATGTAAGGTGGAAGACACAAGGTGCGATGGATGCAACCTACATCACGCATTTATTACTTTCTTAGTGTTTGATTACATAAATCTCCATTAGAGAAAAAAACTAGATCTAGAACTAGTTTTTGGGGAAGAAGATGAGTAGAGGAGAAGGAGGTAGAGAGAGAAAGTCCCATCCATCCCCCTCTCCTAGGAGATGTTTCCTTTATATAGAGGAAATCTACATGATAATTACACAAGCGCCATTATCTTAGCTACCAAGTAAAGAAGGTCTTCGGTGCGCCTCGTCTTCTTTCATGTAGCGAGTTTATGTCTTATCTCTTCGAAGGACTTCTTCCTCGGGCTCGATCTTCACTTCGGGGAGGCTTTGGTCTCGAACTGGGTAACTACTTCGAAGGGATTGGTGGATCGAGGCGGCATCTTCGAATAGTGTTCCATGGTTCGTAGTCTTAGTCTTCGACTCTCTTCGCGTTTATGAGGTGTTGTCTTGATCTTCTTCTAGGATGATGACATGTGGCTCGTCCGAATTATGCCCCCACACCAGTAGTATCCTTGGGCCTTAGTTCGATGTGCGAGTGCTCTTGCGCCACTGTGAGTTCCTGCTTCTCCACTGTGCAGCTCTCTCATCAATGCTATACCATCTAGTCGATGGACACATCTTATTAAAGGTCCCAAAAATGACTGCCGGTATAAAACTCCATCCAAGAGTCGGTAATTTGCAGATCTGCTTGTTACTTTATGCGCCTCGAGGGGATTACTTGGTAGCTCCCTTGTCTCCAAATACTTTCTTATGGGTGCCCTCCAATCGTCTTCTTCGTCTTGGATGGTCATTACTAGTTCTTCCCTCAAGTCTGCTATTGATGCCTTGTTTATTCTGCCAATCTCGATGGAGATAATATCTTGGTCCGTCATTTTTGATGCGATAAACGCCAAGGCGTCTGCATGCCTGTTATCTTTTCTGCATATGTGCCGAATCTTTAGATGTGGGATCTTTGTCATGAGTCTTCTCGCCAATTTCTTGTATTTTGATAGGGAATCATGGGATTGGTAGCTACCATCTAACTGCCGTACCACAAGTTGTGAATCTGTAGTTATTCGTGCTTTTTGGATTTCCATCTATCATGTACTTTAGGGTATGAATCATAGCTTCGTATTCTGTTTCATTGTTGGTTGCTTCGAACTCTAATAGGGTATGAATAATGTTTAAGTAACTGTGTGTGTGTTTAAGATCTGAGGGTTGTAGAACGTGATGCACCTATGCAGATTTTATACCCATACACTTCATATTTTGTTGTTGGCAGTATGACTTCAGATGGGAGTACCGCTTCTGCCCCAAAGGTAAGTAAGAAAGGTGACGCCCCTGTTGCTTCCCTGACTGTTGTTCTGTAAGACCACAGAACATTGTGTAAATGTTCGCACCAAGCTTTCTTGTGTCCTTCCACCCTCTTCTTTAATCCCATTCCAATTGTTTTATTTGTAACTTCTGCCTGCCCATTGCTCTGCGGGTAGATTGGAATTGATTTTCCTAGCTTGACACCGTATGTGGCTAACAGATTTTCAATGTTCTCGCCAACTAATTCTTTTCCATTGTCAGTACAAATCTCTGCTGGTACGCCGAACCGACAAAATATGTTCTCCCAAATGAATGTGAATACCTCTTTTCCCGTCCTTTGCCGAATCGCCTTGGCTTCACACCATTTAGTAAAATAATCTGTCGCCACGATGATATATTTCCTTCGTCCTGATCCTGGTGTTCACGGCCCAATGAAGTCAATCCCCCACTTGGCAAAGGGCCAAGGGCTTAATACTGAATTTAGTGAGACTGCCGGCGCTTTGATTCTTCTTGCATAGAGTTGACATTGCTTACACCGCCTTGCATATTCTGCAGCATCAATGTTCATCCATGGCCAATAGTAGCCTTGCATTCTTACTTTTAGAGCCAAAGCCCGCTGACCGCTATGGTTTCCGCAATCTCCTTCGTGAATCTCCTTCAACAACTTCTTTCCTTCTTCCCTTGATACACACCTTAATAATGGCCCAGAAAATGATCTTCTGTATAGGATGCCCTCTCTTAATTCATAGTTCGTCGACCTGCTTATGATTTTGTGTGCCAAAATTTTGCTTTCGGGTGTTGTGAGATGTTCTAAGTAATACCTGATAGGAGTTCGCCAGTCTGTTTCTGCTGATTCTTCCACGTCAACCGCTAATACTTCTTTGATCCCCTTTTCTTCTATGGATGACATCCTTATTCATTCAATTACAATGGAGGGTACATCTGGATCTGCCATCATAGACGAAATCAATGCTAGAGCATCCGCATGCCTGTTGTCTTTTCTGCCAATGTGCCTAAATTCGATGTCGCCGATCTTCTGGGCGTATTCTCTGGCTAATCTGAGATACTTCTGCAACGAACTTTCATGAGCGTCATACCTCCCCAAGATTTGTCGGATGACCAGCTGAGAATCGCTAGTTAGGCGTATGTTGTGAATATCCATCTCAAGGATGAGTCTCATGGCGTGAATAACGGCTTCATATTCTGCTTCATTATTGGTAGCCGGGAATTCCAACCTTAGTGAGTGAACTATCCTTGATCCTTTCGGCGAGATAAATACAATACCAACTCCCTTACCCTCTTTGTTGGCGGACCCATCAACATATACTTCCCATTGGTTAGGGTCTCTTTTTAGCAGCTCTAGCACTCCTTCGTCTGGGTCTTCTTCCATGAAAGGGATGTTCTCCACCTCTTCTTCTTCTTCTTCTTCAATTGGGAAGTCTGCAAGAAAGTCGGCTATAACTTGCGATCGCTGCGCTGTTCTGATCTCGTATTTGACGCCGAACTGATCTATTTGAGCATTCCATTTTGCAATACGCCCTGCCCTTTGTGAACTGTGAAGGATGGTTTCAATAGGGGTTTTAGTTAACACAGTAATGGGGTGAGCATGGAAGTAAGGACGAAATCTGCTTGCCGCAAAAACCAGAGCCAAAATCAATTGTTCTATCTTAGTATAATTTTTCTCAGCAGGTTTTAAAGTTCGACTGATATAATATATCGGCGTCTCTCCCCCTGTTGTCCGTACGAGCACTGCGCTAATTGCTGATGATGTTGCTGCCAAATATACTCGCAATTCCTCTCCATTTTCCGGCGGTTGTATTGCTGGTAGAGTGGCTAAATACTTCTTTATTCCTTGGAAGGCTATTTCATGATCTGCTGTCCAACTGAACTTCTCCCCTTTCTTCAACATTTGGAAAAACAACTTGCATTTGTTAGAGAAACGCGATATAAATCTATTAAGAGACGCCAACACCCCATTTAGGCGCTGAACATCTTTCAGGGTTACCGGCGAGGGCATATCCAAAATGGTTTAATTTTTGCTTGATCTGCCTCTACACCATTTTTTGTGACAACATATCCTAAGAACTTTCCCGAGGTAACTCCGAACACATACTTGGCATGGTTAATCTTCAATTTGGTTATCCGCATGTGATCGAATATTTCTTTTAAGTCTTGGACATGAGTTTTCTTCTCTTTGCTTTTGACGAGCATGTCGTCAACGTATACTTCAATGGTTCTTCCTATCCACTTCTCAAACATATCCTGAGCCATTTTCTGATAAGTTGCCCCGGCGTTCTTAAGCCCAAAAGGCATTCTTGTATAGCAAAATAACCCCTTGGTGGAAAAGAATGTCGTGTGCCGCTGATCCTCTTCTGCCAGCGGTATCTGGTTATACCCAGAGTAACCGTCCATAAAAGATAGCAACTCGTGTCCTGAAGTAGCGTCAACTGTCTGATCTATGCTTGGCAATGGAAAACTATTCTTCGGGCATGCCCTATTCAATTCACTGAAGTCGATACAAATTCTGACGCCCTTATTCTTTTTTGGTACTACCACCATGTTGGCTATCCATTCCGGATATTGCACCGGTCTAATGATACCAGATGCTCTCATCTTATCAATCTCTGCTTCAACTGCCTCCTTGTATACCGACGCCAGCTTCCTTATACGCTGTTTGAATGGTCTGACTTTCGGATCAATGTCTAATCTGTGACAAGCAATTTCTGGACCTATACCCGGCATCTCGTTCATTCCCCATGCAAATACATCAGCATATTCTTTTAGCAAAGCTTCTAACTGCAGAGATTCTTCTTTGCTCAATAGAGTACCAATTTTCACTATTTTGGGAACATCTTCATCACCTATGTTAACGTCTCTAATTGGCTCCACCGCTGTGAAATGTAATTCTGCTGTGAAATGTAATTCTGGTTCTCCCATAGGTGAAGGTTCCTTTAATTGCTATAAGGGTGCCACTGAAGAATTTGCTGCTGTGTCGCCTTCCTTCACAGAAAGAACATATTTGCTAGGGTCAACGAGTACTTCATTTATTTCCTTGGCCTTGGCTATCTTCTTTGTCTTTTTCTTTTTCTCATTCAATCTTGCTTTTCTGGTTCCGCGCATCTTGACGTCTACTTCATTGCATGCTTTTGTTGTAGATGGGTCACCAATATATTCGGCGACCCCTTTAGGAGTTGGAAATCTTAGCCGCTGATGATAAGTCGAAGGTACTCCTTTTATGCTGTGCAACCATGGTCTTCCAAGAATTGCCGCGTACGGTGAATCAACATCCACAACATAAAAGATGGTATCCATGATCAGAGTCTTGCATGTTACGACTTTTAGTGTAACTTCTCCCTTGGGTTTAGAAGCAATTCCGTTAAATCCATAGATACTGTAGTAGAGGGAATCAAAGGCTCTACTGGTTCTTCTTCAGAATCCATGGCTTGGTACGCTGAGTTAAAAAGGATATCAACAGAACTCCCTGGGTCAATTAATACTCTCGGAACTTTAAATTTTCCCATTTGAATAGTTAATACCAGCGGGTCTAAATGATCTCTTCCTTCCGGCGATAGCTCTACTGCTGAGAAACTCATCGGCTTCTTCATCCACTCTAACAATGGGCTTTTCTTGACGGCGACACTGAAGATTTCATTGCCATCCCTATTCCGCTTATGTATCCTTGACATGACATTATTGTGGAATTCGTCTCTACTGACTGTGGAATGCACTATGGAAAAACAATTTAACTCTTTGAGATCCCTTCTAACCTCTACTTCAAAGACCTCTGGTTGGGGCGGTACACTCTGAATTGGTTGGGCTTCCATTGGTGGCGCTGGAGGTAACTCTAAAAAGTCTTGGAACCTTCCCATGCGAATGAATCTGTGTACTTCCCGCTGAACTCCTGTGCAGTTCTCAGTTGAATGCCCATGAAACTGATGGTATTGGCAGTATTGACTAGTGTCTGAAATAGGATGCAGGGGGTTTCCTCTGTTGAAAGGATAATGTATCTCATTCCTTGATGCTGAACTCTCTATCTGCCCCCATGCGTCAGTGTATGTAACACGAAGCTTTGGTAATGTAGCGTCTTGGAATCTGGATACCCCGGTCTTCTGTCGCCGAACCTTCGGTAATCATTGTTGAATCTTCTGTCACCATTGCCTGATCGCCGATTGTCGTACCCTCCTCTGTGGTCGCCATAATTTCTTCTATCATTGTTGGCGTATCTTCCTCTGTTGTCATAACCTCCTCTGTTATCATGACCATCTCTTCCCGCATAATTATCTCTTTTTCCTTGATTCCACTGTTGGCCGCTATTCTGTTGATGATGCTACCGATCTTGTGACTGTTGTGGAACAATTGCCGTCGAAGTAGGACCTGCCAACATTGCCTCTAATTTCTTCTGCTCCATTTTAATCCATTTCTTCCTCATTTCTTCCTGTTCTGCCGGCGAGAAATTGTTTATAGAATCAGCGTGCCTTGCTCTTTCTTTCTTCTGGCGGGCTTCTTCCTCTTGCATTTCCTCATATGACAACCATTCATTTTGTCTAGCTCTTAATTCACCAATATCTGTTGCCCGGGTCCAATACAAAGATTGGAACATGGGATCATTTGTCTCCATTGAACTAGTGAACGCCCGCATCTTCTCTTTGTCGGAAACCGCCGATCCAACTTCACTACAAAGTTTCCTCCACCTCATGATATGGCTTCTGCATGTCTCCATAGGCCTTTTCTTGTTATTGAACAATTTTTCTACCCCTAGGCGTACTCTCTTGTTTTGAATATAATTTGCTATGAATATCTCTTTCAATTCCGCGTATGTCGTAATTGACTTTGCCTCCAGACTGTCAAACCATGCGGATGCTTCATCCTTAAGGGAGGCGGCAAACGACATGCACATTATTGGATCTGAACCAGTCCATGCTGTTAAATCTCTCCTGTAGCACTGCAAGTGTTGGGATGGGTCCGTAGAAAATTGACGTGAAAGTTGGCATAGAGAATCTTTTGGATACCCTCCCATAAGTAATCTGATCTACAAATGGCGTCTTTTTTGCCTCTGAGATTGCCTTCTTTAATTTATCATCCTTTGGCGTATCTGTTACCTCAGCCAATTTTCTCTTCATACGGCGTAACTCCTTTGCCACCCATTCATTCATTCCATCCATCTTGTCTGAGTCGGCGAAGCTTTCTTCATTATGCTTAGGTTTTTCGGTCTTCTTACTTCCTTCCTCCTTTTTTACTGAGGATGCCGCTACCTCCGGCTTCTTGGATCTACTTTTTTGAGTGTTATGAACTGTACGAGTTGAGCGACTTCTGCTGCGACTCTCCAACAATTTTTTGTGTTCCTCTGCTAATTGACGATTACTTTGGAGGATAAGGTCCATCTGCCTTTGCATCTGTAACTGCATTTGAGCTTGATTTATGGTGCTCTGTTCAAGGAATTTCTTCAACATTTCTTCTGTAGTGTTAGTGGATCCAGCTTTACCCTCTGAGATTGCTATTGGCGCTGTTTTGGATTTTCCAGCAAACGCCGTCATTGTGCTATTACCCTCTGCCTTCTTTGAAGAGTTTCTGTTTACCATATGACCATTGCTAGCTGCCCTTGAAACTAGACCATTAGTGTTATGACTTCCGCCTACTGCTCTTGACAACCCTTCTACTGCATGAGAAATATCGCCGACAATTGCTACTTCTTTAGCGTTACCAACATCCACAACTTTACCTTTGTCTTGTATAGGAACCTCTACCTCCTCTTCCTCTTCTGGTATTCCATCCAAATGAGTCTCATCCTCTACTATGACATTGTCCATGGCCGCTGATTGTTGTTGCGATACCGCTGTCTCCAATATTGCTGATTGCTGCTGTTCTACCACTGGCGTTGTTGGCTGCTGTTGTGGTGTCGCTGACTGTGAAGCTGCTGGCTGCTGACTTGGGGTGCCGCTCAAGAAAAAATCATGCGCAAAGCCTAATGGTGATGTCGCTGAACTCCTAGTGTTGTGCCGATTGGGAAAAGTTAGCGGCTGAGCTGAAATGGGAAACTTGGGAGACTTGCTAGTTGACGTCGTACTCCCTTTTCGCCTGGTCGCCATTTGGTGTCCTCTGTAGAAAACAACAAAAGCACTTCCTGACAGTATTAAGCTAGCTTGACTGTTAGCAAATGCCGAATTGGTTAGTGGAGGTGGTTGAGAAATTCTTATAAAGTATAGAACAGGCAAAAGAGTGCAGGCTTAGTTGTACTATTTGCAGAACATGACCTAATCTTGTCGGCAGTTGGAAAAACCCTAATCTTTGAAACTTCATGAAAACTAAAAACACTAAAATTTTGCCAACCTTTCCAAAATATGGATCAAAACCTGTACGGCCTTCAATTTTTTGCTAATGACTTTTCACAAAAAAATTTAACCCAATAACTACATTTTGTCATTCACAATAAAGGGACAAGTGCTAATCATAGCTATAAAAGTGCTAAATACGCCTAAAATGATGACCTTTTCATGATTCTAGACCCACTATGACATGCACAACATTACCAAAGAGAGAACTAAACGCAAATCATTTATTTCGTAACAACAACAATACCCTGTGTCAAAGAGGGACTAAAACCCATGTTTTGGTAGCCATAACCCTTATTAGAAGCAGAGAACAACCTAAGTTTTATAAATCAAGATGAAACAATCCTATTATGCCATTCCCAGCAAGAAAAATATCATCTAAACACACTTATAAGTACACTAATATCATCTAAACAATCTAAATATCACAACTTCACAGTAGCAAACACACTCATAAACTCCTATATAGGGAAAACTTTTAAAAGTTTAAGGTAGTATACTCATGGCTAAAAGCTGTTAGCAGCATATTTATCAGTAAGAACATTATTAGTACCAAAACGACCTAAGTTATTGTAAATCAAGGAGATTTTTTTTTAGAAAACACAGGTTCAGACCTTATCTAGCGCCAAAATGTAATTGGTAAAATCCC
Organism: Papaver nudicaule; assembly: GCA_023529015.1. Taxonomy (NCBI): domain Eukaryota; kingdom Viridiplantae; phylum Streptophyta; class Magnoliopsida; order Ranunculales; family Papaveraceae; genus Papaver; species Papaver nudicaule. The sequence goes on from JAJJMA010063909.1 coordinate 10,458, forward strand.
CAAAGATGAGATTTTACCAATACACCCATATTATATACCTAATACAATTCATAATATATATTATTCAAGACTAATACCGCTGATAATGCATGGAATGATGTTAAAACAGAAACATAAGATGGATTTAAGCAAGCAAACCATAAATGCACACAAATCTCTTTATTAAAAAAATGTGGTCCTTAATAATGGGTTCATCCGGGCCGTCCGAGGATCGTGTGGGGAATACCGGCCGCAGGATCGAAAAAAGTAAAACAGGAGAGATGGAGCGATCTTGGCCGTCCATTGAATTGATGGTGCAATCTTGCCCGTCGCAGGAACGTGCGGTCCTTCCTGGCCGTCCATATACTCATCCAAAACACGGGATTGATCAGCAGCCGTGGGGTCTTTTCTGGTGTCGTCTTCTTTGCAACAAGCTCTAAACCTATGAGTTTTCGCACCATCACGCATGTTCTAACAGTAGCATGTATTACTGATAGAGCATTGGTAGTATGAGGAGTCAAGGTCAACAACAAAGCCAAGACACAAACATTGTATTTTGGAGCGGCATCTGTTTTGGGTGGAGTTTCTGCCGGAAAATTTAGTTGTATAGAAGAGATGATTGAAAACCCTAAACGAGGAAGATGAAGAAGAAGAATCAGTTTTTGCTGGTGTGTGTGGATACCTATAATTTGGCTAGGTCTTAAGAGCCTACTAAGGCTCCAGAGCCCATGAAAAGAGCCCATAAAGAAGTCAAAATGAGTCAGTCAAGGCAGTAAGACTATAAGTCAAGATAAGCTTTAGGATAAAGGAATGACATTTTTGTAATAAAGAGTTTGTGGGACACATGTCAGGATAATAGGAGAGAGAGATCTCTATAAATATCAAGGTAAAAGTGTTTGGAAATGTGAATTCTTATCTCTCTATCTCTCTCTCTCTCTCTCTCTCTCTCTCTCTCTCTCTCATGGAATGGGGATTGTTGTGGTTAGGAGGAGTCCAAGAGCCTACGGTATCAACATTTGGCGACCACAGGCGGAGGCTACTCTCTAGCCTAGCAGTCCTCGTCCATCACACTTCAGCTCACCCGCGCCTTTTCTATCCTCACCTTCCACTCAATTTTAGCTCGCTTTTGTCAAATGCGGGACCCATTACATGAGACGTGCAACCACACACTCTCAATCCTCACCCACTTACATCCGCATGTCAACCTACCCCAAAATATCAGCCACATACTTGGGATGAATCCCCATTTCATTCATTACCTCCCCATCTCTTCATTGCTACGAGCCACAACAAAAAAAAATATATATTATCACTATACACCAAGCGGCTACCATAACCCACCCACCTTTCATTTTCACCTTACCACCACCTGCTCCTTGTCAATCCTCCCCTCTCACCTGGTCTCCGCGTCCATACTAACCACCGCCAACACCCAAAATCGGCGCGCCTCCACAAGAAGATGCCGGTCCGATCAACGGAACTCTTGATGAACCAAATATGACCGGAATTTCTCCCGGAAAAGCAGAGCCCGCGGCCGTGAAGGAATTTCAGTAAGAAATGGAGAGCCCTAGAGCACCAAGGGAGGATCTCGGAGGAAGACCTAGCCAGTCTGCCTATGGTGGAAAAAGGAAGAACGGCAGGGGCTAAAAACAAGAAGAATGTAAGAACACATAAGACAAGACACGCACCTACTATTTATCCCAGATGCAATTGAGCAAGACGCGCGCCTATTTATCTTCATTCAGTGAAACACACAGCATGCAAACAAACATCACCTACCCTACCACCCAGCATCTCAATCTCGCTCACCGCTTTTCACGCCATCACTCATCCATGCCCGCTATCTTCTCAGACGCCGAGATCTTCAATTGGCCGAGCAACAGCAACATTACCCTCTCCAGGCCCAGATCGATGAAAGATAAGTGCTATCTCTTTCTAATTTTTTAAATTCAATCGTAGTCGCCGATCAGTTCAATTAAACTTTACGTTACAGAAAACATTTATTACATACTGGATCGTCCAAAATCTGCTTTCACTCAATATCAAAATTTTGGCTTGCAATAGTAAAATCATCACATGGATTTTAAAACATTAGTTTATATACTGATTATGCCCTTTTTCTTAACAATTAACTTTATAAATCACCATTTAAAAAAAAAAAAAAAAAAATCCTCTTGGTTCATCTAATCCGCAGTTAGGTTTAAGATCTATCAGGAGTTTAATTTAGTTTTACATACAAAGAAAAAATTACTTTCGGATTTAAAACCAGCTCCGCCTGTAAATCTACACAAAGGGATTTCAACGATAATGATGCAGTTTTGAATAACAAAATTACATGAAATTTTTTGTTCTCAGAATTAACCAAATAATTCAACTGTTGCAGCGCCGCCCCACCTTGAGTTTCCACTTTACTGTCGTCATCCATTGCAGCATCGCCCCTTAATCCATACGCTCGGCCTCAATCTGCAGCAGCATCCGCAATAAGATGTTATTACCGGGAGAAGAGACCACAGCTTCCAAGAGATGAATTCCTCAAAAAAGGAAAAGAGGAGACGGAACCAGTTCCGTGTTTATCCAAACAAATTTGAACAAGTTAAAAACTACTTTTGCCAACCCGCCAGCGCATAAGAGAGAGAAAAGAAACTGGGGGAAGTTCCATGTATTCAAAAGCACGTAACCAATATATTCTCTTTGTTGGACCCACTTGTGAAAGCTACACGATGATGGTGTTGAGCTGACCAACACGTTACAGATGTATATCGGCGCCACATACATCCAAACGCCAACCCTTCTGTCACACATACTCCAGCCCCAATTGCACGTGCAGTTTCTGCATCAAAAGAAATGCATGAAAAGAAATACACACCGGCGCCTCTTCCCGACTACCTCAGCGCGGCTTCATGATCCTAGGCTCCTAGCAGTCTTACCGGCTCGCCGGGTGTTCCCCACTTTGACTACGTCAAATTACAACGCCGCCAAGTCAAACATAAGAGGAACTACCAAGCGACTGCGTACCTGGTCTATCTTTGCCAAAGACCGCTCTGATATCTCCACAAAGCCCTCGCATCTCGGCACGTCATCTTCCCTTCCCATAAGTCATCAGTGCATACTCACTCTCCCGCGCTTCCTTCTACATTCTCCAATTGTATCGGATTCACGGGTAGCGCTGAGCGGCACTCACTTTACAAAATTAAAAAGGATGGACGGCCATGTTGCTCCGCGTCCAACTTATTTCCTCACCCATCTCCTCTTATTAGTTTGGCTGATCTCCACATCCATCCTCACCTCACGACTCTACGACTACAGCCCTCCAGCCCGAGGCGAACGCGCACGTAAGCTGAAACCACTCTCTTTTGTTTCTATGACCAGCATATAAATTGTCTATTGGAATACGCGCTCGATAATATGTGTTTAGCCAACTGTGAAATTATGTATGTCTACACTCACATAAGCTCGCCATGTATGCCTACACTCACATAAGCTCGCTTAAATACGTCTCATTCGAATATATGTCATATACTCAGTATTATGAAGAATCGAAAATCACATGCTCTAAATGCTAAGTCATCAGCATCTAGCGGTCTGGGGACTTATGTTCTGTATTGTCTTATCCTACTGAATGTATGAATAATGGTCATTTTATCTACTCAAACAACATGTTAGCTAGGACATTCACAATATACACTTGTGTGCCCATATTTTCATTAGATGCACCAATATTTTGATTTCACATTATCTTGCATTTTTCACATGAACCACTAAACACCAGCTCATATGATAAATAAATGCGCGCACCCACCAACCATACCCTTCGCATGTGTTTCATTATTTCGCGTTAGTATTTATTTCGCATGTGCTCCATTTCATTTATAATATTAAGTTGTTAGCATATAGTGGCTCGAGGGCCTGTGTCCAATATTGTTCGTCTCATTAAGGGCGAGAAAAGGCCAACACTAATATGTATAAATGACACCTAAATACGAGTGTCTTATTTACAACCCACCATGATAGCTAGCTTATATGTGTAATGTCCATTTTTAATGCTCGGTGCTAATATCTGCTACTTAGTCGCGCTGCTAAGACATGTATATCACCATCTTTTTTTTTAGGCGCGTTTTGGTCAAATAATCATTTAGGCACTCATTCTTGTCCATTTCTCGCTTAGTGAAAGGCATCTTAGTAGTATGATAAGTACTCTTATGTATAGTTCATCATTTATATATGGAGATGAGAATTTCTGTGTATATAACCAATAGGTCTTATTATCTCTCGTCGGTACATTTTATTCAAACACATTTCAAGTATACTCGCCTCAAGCACAATTATCTCATTTTGTAACTCATCATGATAGCTAGTCTTATTTAATCTACTTTGAAATTA
>JAJJMA010063909.1:16235-30021 GCA_023529015.1 Papaver nudicaule
ATACTTGGGGACTAATCCCCGTGCACAATAGTAGATTACCATAAAAACACAAATTTTCACTTGCGCGCCTCTCCAACTAACGCAGGGCATATTATCAAGCGGTCACATAAAAGATATATCATAATTGTTAAAACAATCAATCCTCGCATCAGACCATCTTGTAAGAACAAAATTGAATCAAGAGTCATCAATCACTACCCCTTGCCATATGCCAAATTCTAGCAGAATGCTAAACTCGCTCATTTGGTTGCAAAGGCCTCTAGCGCACCATTGAAATGCGGCGAGAATTGCGCCTCGTAAGATAAACTCTATACGAGTTGAGCTCCAAATTGTCAACTACCTCACTAACGCGCCCACTACTATACATGCGTCTCTCTTTCGACTGTCTATGACAAACCTCCTCGTATATACCTACTGCCGCCTACACCAAAATCCACCGCCTACCCCTCTTCTTCGTATTATTCTTTCAAAATCAATGGTATTCTCTCCAGCCGTTATGAATCCAATACGCGCTTGAATGATTTTTACGTTTACTCGTCGAGCCGTTACCCGCGCACACCTCTTCTCTTCTCAAATTGTTCCCTCTCGTCCATCTTCACATCGCGACGCCCTCGCTCCAATAATTTTATTCAATTTTGATGCCAAAAAACCGCACTTGCCGCGATAGAGTTAACAGAGTAAGGAGAAACCACCAACGCGCACCAAAGGTATCCATGAGTGACTGCTGACCAGGCAAGAATGCCTGCCCAAGCAGTCAGGGGACTAATGTGGATACCTATAATTTGGCTAGGTATTAAGAGCCTACTAAGGCTCCAGAGCCCATGAAAAGAGCCCATAAAGAAGTCAAAATGAGTCAGTCAAGGCAGTAAGACTATAAGTCAAGATAAGCTTTAGGATAAAGGAATGACATTTTTGTAATAAAGAGTTTGTGGGACACATGTCAGGATAATAGGAGAGAGAGATCTCTATAAGAGCATCTTCAATGCTAGGGGTGGGGGTGAGGGTCAAAATACTACCTTTTTGATTGGGGTCATTCCTACATGGCAAATACAAACAAAAACATGACTTTTTTACCTAAAGTTCATCTCCAATGCTTAGGGTCTTACTCTCTATTAAAAGACAAAAAGTAGGAGTAATAGTTTTGATTTTCAATTCAAATTTGGATCTAATGATGATGTGGAGATAAAGTTGGGGGTCATGGAGAAGGTCATATCTTGACCTTCTCCTTCACCCCCACCTAGCCATGTCACCATTGACCCCCACCTTCACCCTTGCATTGGAGATGAAAAATTGGTGTAAAAGGTCATAAATCCTATGTGGCACACTTTTTTTTGACCCCCACCCCTAGCATTGGAGATGCTCTAAATATCAAGGGAAAAGTGTTTGGAAAGGGGATCTCACAATTTTGGTTCTCTTTCTCTCTCTCTCTTTCTCTCTCTCTCTCTCTCATGGAATGGGGATTGTTGTGGTTAGGAGGAGTCCAAGAGCCTACGGTATCAACACTGTGCCCATCGCTGGTTAGTTATTGGGGAAAAATCAAGAATTGAGAAGTGGAGAGGAGAAAGTAGTGAAAAAAGGTGAATAATTTTAGTTGGTTTTGGGGATGGAATAGTAAATAAAGGAATGAAATTTGGGAGGAATTTGGATGTGAAATTGAAAACCCTATACCGCCATTCTGGATTGCACAGACGCGGCAACTTTCCTACCGTGTCCGCGTCCGACGCGCAGGGGACGCAGACTAGACGCGCGTACGACGCGGGTCAGACGCGCCCACGTGCGCGTCTCAAGTGTTTTGGTCTGGGACACGATCCAGACGCGAGCCGGACTCACGTAGAACACGAGTTGGACGCGGCTTGAGCCATGAAACATGGTCCACATGTGAACTTGTCACGCGTGTATCTGGTCTGTGTTAATTTTTCCATATAAAAAGCTCTACGGAGGATCGAACTCGTGACCTTTAACCTATTATCTCGGCTATCAACCACTATGCCGATGGTTCATTTTATGCCTACACTGCTGAACGTTTAAATATAATCATGTTCTGATAAATCTTCACCCACACTCCCCATATTTTTGCGACTTAAAGTGTACATAATTAATATCTATGACATTATTAGTGTTTTGTATGGAAAAGTTGATATGCATTTACCTGTATAATTTATTTTATAATAACCTATATATACGTGTCCGCGTCGTGTCGCGTTGTGTCCGCGTCACCGCGTCCGTGTCAGTGCATCCCAGCCGCCATTAACGAACGACGATGATGATGAGAGAGAAATCCCTACACTATTTTTCTTTCTTTCGTCTTCTGTGTTTGTTGTTGTCTTCCTTCTTCCGAGTTTGTGCCCCTCTCTTCTCAGTCTCTAGCCCTGACCTCTACAAATTCGGGGAAATATACAATGATTGTGGTCGACCGTCGACATAAATCTGAGTTACGATAATAATACGAAAATATTTCCGTAGCATAGCCAAGAAGTAATCATCACGACCCCGTCGGCGAAAAATCAAATTGTCCCAGACTGTGTTTGAACCAAAGGGGAACAAATCTTACCATATAAAATCAAAGATAGGATTTTATTTCTAAAAAGATGGGTCTGTTCTTGAATAGATTTCAACTATTCTCATCGACTTTTAACGCGATTACGTTTCTAAGTAAGAAATTGAAGTCATAAAATGCAATATTACATACCCATCTAATTTTTCGGAAAAATATACACTTGAAAAATTCGACCCAATTTGGAGTTGGTCTCTGCAACTCAGACTAGGTTGGGAAGATGAAGTTTTTTTCTTTTATTTTTGGCATCTTCGATTGGGGCAGTTGGATTATAAACATTACTACTCACTAACACGTGTCTCAATTATGTTTTTATGGAAATGGTGTTTTGGACATTTCTTAATATTTCGCCACGCCTACACACCTTGTGTGACCCGACCAACCAAACACCGGAATCATAAGCCCGACTAATTCTAAAATATTTTTATTAACCCACGGCCCCGCCCCGGTTGATTTGACCCCGACCAACCAAACACCGGAAGCATAAGCCCTGACTAACTCTGGAATTTGCTAACCCACGGCCGGGGCCGTAGGCCCCGGCTGATTTGACCCCGACCAACCAAACACCGGAAGCATTAGCCCCGACTAACTCTGGAATTTGCTAACCCACGACCGGGGTCGTAGGCCCCGGCTGATTTGACCCAACCAACCAAAAACCGGTAGCATAAGCCCGACTAACTCTGGAATTTGATAACCCACGGCCGGGGCCGTAGGCCCCGGCTGATTTGACCCGACCAATCAAATACCGGTAGCATAAGCCCGACTAACTCTAGAATTTGTTAACCCACCGCCGGGGCCATAGGCTCCGGCTGATATGACCTGACCAACATAACAATTGAGTATTATTAGTCCTGAGTAATATCTATAAAAATTAACAAAAAAGGTTGAGCCCCGGCCGGTTAATTTGACTTGACCAACTCAACACCGGCTTATATAAATTGACAAAAATTTTGAGCCTGATTAATTTAACACGTCCAACTTAACACTTTGATCCACGATCGGGAGCGTATGCCTCGGGTAATTTGTTGGCTCAACTTATGGATTATAGGCTTCGAAAACCTTCCTAAAATTGGCAAAAGGTTGAGCGCCGGCCACAGGCCGGCGTGATACCTAGTCTATCTATATAATAAGGAGGCATAGCCTTTGTCTTGAATAATCCCGGCCGTCCAGAAAGAAATCCTGCGGCCAAGATATAATTTTGGTTTATGTGTAATACGGACCATCCATCTTGAAATTGATTAAACGGCTGAGATTATGCCGCTGCCCGGAACAATTTAAAACCAGTCGGAACTAAATTTCTTAGAGGGCAGTCTATGAACAAGAAATGGAATGGATCAGTCAAAAGTTATTCTGTCGTTTGAGCAATAAGGGAAAATCTGTTTCTGTTGCAATAAGGTGAATAATGAAGGGGATTAAGGGATTGTTTTCAGAAGCTGAGAAGGAAAATGGGTTCGAGTGGGTTATGTCAGTTCAGTCATTACTGAGAATACAGGGGAGTTGTGTGTGTTGCTGCCAATCTCGATACAAAAAGACTTCAGAGCTTTCAGAGTTTAGATTGTTGTATATTGTTGAATGATTGCAGGGAAGGAGCTATTATCGGCGTAGGTAATTACCAACAAAGTTGACATCCGCTTCACCAGAAATGTGCACACTGCGTGTTTGGGAGAATGCCTGAACAATTCAGTTGCGACTGTTGGCTCTGTGGGTATCTGAGAATACTGTATCTTTGATGTAACAGAGCTAATACGCTTACATACGCCTACACAAATGATAGGTTGGAGGATGTTACAATTGATTGTATGGAAACCCAATATATCGATACTAGCTACTTAGTTTTAAAATGTTTATGGGGATGTCTATCTTAAAATGTAAATATGGTCAAGATGTATATGTTCCTTGACCCATGTTTAATCTACGGCTGCCTTTGATCTACAACTGGGGCCTATGAAAGAATAAAATTATGCTCAACACCCAGGTTGTGGCTTGATATTGGAACATAGAACAATCAAAGAGGTTAAGCCCCGGCCGAAGGCCGGGGTGATACCTAGTCTTCTCTTTATTAAAAAAAAGTGGTCCTTATCTTTGGGGCCATCCCAGCCGTCCAAAAAGCGTGCGTAGGATCCCGGCCACACGATCGAAAAAAGTAAAACAGGGGAGATGGAGCGATCTCGACCGTTAATGGTTTGGATGGTGCAATCTCAGCCGTTGCAGGAGCGTGGGGTCCCTCTGGGACGTCAATCTAATTAGTCCAAAACACGGAAGCGATCCTGACCTTCCATCTGATTCATAAGTTATCGTCTTCTCGACCTGTACTCCTAAAAAGAAAAAAAATCGCTTCGGCAAGTTCAGTTCTTCTTCTTCTCATCTCTTCTTCGAAATATAAGTAGAGTTCTGCCGCAATCCAACCGTAGTTGATGTTGGGTATGCTCTTAATAATCAAAATAATCACAAACACAACCCTGGCAGATCAACATATCTCTCAGAATCAATAGTTGAATCAAGCTAGGGTTTTTGTTTTTGATTATTTGGATTTTGCATGCCGGAGTAGACCTCCAGTTTGAAGATGCTGAGACAAATTCGTGCTGCGATTGGGTATGGTTCACAGTTACCAATCTTCAATACTTATATATCGAACTTCAAAACGGAGCTCCGAAACTGAATTAATCATAATCAATTATGAGCTTTCTTAGTCGTGAGTTTGGGTTCAGTGGGGAGGAATGATTTTGGTTGTTGTAGGTTGTAGATGTCACGGATCAATGGGTTCAGTTCTCAGCTCCGTGGGATGGTGTAGTTTCGGCGTGCCAGTTGAGGATGAAGGGTGGTGTTGCTGCCATTGTTACATGATTCCGTTGGCAGGGATTGAGGCATCATGAACCTCTGATTTTGTATACCAATGTAGGGTAGGAGAGGTGACTTCAGATAAACAGGAAAAATTCGTATTCATCGCCAGAAAGAACTTACACAGCATGTTTGAGAAATTGCTGGAAAGAAGCTGTAAAACATGTCGCTGCCAATTATCACGGGAAAAAAGTAGAGAAACCCGTGGTAATCCTCATTGTTTTTTCGTGAAACATGAGGTGGGTATCAGTTAGTTTGTGTTTTGCAGGGCGAGGTAGTGTTTTGTTCAGAATGGTATACTGGTGGGTAATGACTTAGAAAAGGTTTTACAAGGGGTAGCAATGGTCTGGATGGGTGCTTGGCGGTGTTTGGCTGGTGGGTAATAACTTACCAAGTTTAAATTGGAATGAGACTCTTAAGTAAGGAAACTACCCGGAATAGGCCTAAAACTCTTTAACGGGCAGTTGGGGAAGTGAGCCTCTGCATAAGAGATACAGCAGTGGCAATAACGTTGAAAAGAGACTGAAGCAATTACGAAAGTGAGTTTATGTATAAGAAGCAGAGCAAAGACAAAAGCTTTGAAAACATACTTGAAGAAGGAAAAAAAGAAGAAATTGCAGAAGTGAGCCTACGTATAAGAGGCAGAGCAGTGACAAAAGCTTTGGAAACATACAAGGCTTCACTCAGTTAAAATTCTACGAATCCACCGATGAATACATCTCGATTAGCATGAGGTTTGTATTTGTTTGAGTATGTTGTATTCTGGTATGATATTGGTGTTTCTTTTTCGGGTTCCCACTTACATATAGTGACAAAAATTGAATTTCAGTGCTCGGAGTAAGCATAAGGCCGAATTACCCTAGGATGGCGTGGACGGAAAATCATCTATGAGCGTAGGTTTGGTTATGACTATGTACCTACAATATAGGAGAACAATAAATTTATACGCTTCGCGTTTTCCTTATGCTTCAGGCAATGTCCTCGGATACGAATAAAAGGTTGGTGGAGAAAAGGAAGCGAGGTGAGCAAGATGAGCAATCGCAAAACCAAAATCCTGCTGTTGAGAGCATTCAGCGAGCCCAACGAGATGCTGTATTGCACCAGGTGAGAATTAGTTCGACTTATGTACTTATCATTTGTTTTCTGTGGATTGCTAACGTCTTTTCTTGCGAGAAGGGATAAAATTAGTAGCACGTGCATTCAACTATTTTTGATATATGCATACGAGGTACTTTCAAGTATGAGAAAACACAAAGAACTTGCAATATAAGAATGAGTTTGATTTATCTCCGTCTCTTTGTTGTTCTGTTTCTTATTTTGTGTGTGATTCTGAGTTTGTACCTCCATTCAATAATTCATTGATTGGGTGAATCATATTGCAGTTCTTTTGTTTTACAATAATTTTGCAGGGAGTACTTCATTGATTAGGTGAATAACTTTTATACTCATATTGTAGTTCCAGACAATAAATCACAACTTTTATGTTGAAGAGTATGTCATTACAGAAATCACAGTTGAAGACAAAGATGTTCCTAAGTTAAAAGGAGTTTTAGTCTTGGGAATAATGTAAATCAAGTTTATCTTATGAAGCTATGATTTTTTAATATAATTTCATTTTGTACTCTTTTTTTTGGTTCCATTATAATTTAGGTTTTCTTTTTACTGATTACTTTAGTTGTTAATTCTTATTGGATTTAATCTCTGATCCAAAGATGGAAAAACGCTCAATTACTAAAGGTAAAACTCACAGTCCAATGTGCAATCTTATTTTGGTTCCAAAAATTAGAACCAGTTCATGGGTCTTTCTTTCTACCATTATTTTCCCGGGATCCGTTTCGTTTAAGCCTTATTAATGGTTGCTTGGTTTTATCTTTGTTGATATAATATTGACAAAATTTTCTGCTTTTGTAACCATGTATTTCTGGGAGTAGATGTTAGAAAACCAGTTGAATCGTTTCTTATCTACAGCTTCAACGAACCCTGCACAGCCTAGAAAACATGATAAGCAAACCCAGACGGCTAGCCATAGGTGAGTTCATTATTTGTCCATTCCTGATAAGTGTTCCTGCTCAGGCTACAATTTGGGCAGTTCGCCTTGAATCAATGTTAATTTATGTGTGCCTGTGTTGGTGTACAAATCCAGAGTTGTGCAAACGCCAAATTGCTGAATATTAATGTAAATTCTCTTGCTATGGGAGCTTATACTCCGTGTTGTTGGTGGGCTTTGCCTCCATCCGTGCATTATATGTTGTGTTCAAAGGTAGGTGCTAAGCTACTTTGTATTCTTAGCTACATCGAAATATATTATAGCTTTTAATGATCATATGAAACTGAATGACTTTGTTTTTCCTTTGCTCGGAATTAAAGCTGTCCAAGGTTCTCTGCGTTGGTGCAGAAATTTATATCTAGCAATTGGTAGATCAGCTCAAAAGAAACTGCGAAGGAACTTTCAGATGGAGACTGGAGAAATCGACCCTGTATATAAGCAGATTTTTTCTTTAAATAATTGCATAGACCAGGTTATGTTAAGCCAATTGACAGTATAAAGAAGCTAATGGGCCAATTGACACTATAAAGAAACTCGGAGATATTATAGCTGGGATGTCTTTGTCTTGCTAGTAAGCTATATACCACATATTATCGACCACCATGAGGTTCGTTTGCGATTTCTGAATTATCTTTTATAGGATTGAATGAATTGGCGATACTGGAATCTTAATTTGGAAGGTTGTGGGCGTAACAATCTTTTTTGTGTTGGGTTACAGCCAGCACGATGGCGAACATGCAGTACTTAAATCCCAGAACCGCACCTGTAAATGTCCAGAGGAGGAGAAAGGGAAATTATCGAATGTAAGAGCATAACAGACCTTATTCTCTTTCTGCTGTAAACAGAAGTCATAGACTAACAGTTGATCTACTTTAATTCTGCAATACCTAAAATAGATCTTTATTTTGTAAACAGAATAGATGTCATGTCAATATAGCAAGGCTTCATATAATGATTTTCTTTTATTGGCTACTGGGTTATTATATTCTTCTCTCATAAAGAACGATCACAAAAAATGAAGTAGTTAACTGATGACTTAGAACACACACACAACCAACACCTCACCATTGTAACTGATTTGGCTGCCCATTACCTACATAAGTTCCTGCCACCACATTCTCTCCTTAAACACCACACCGTTGGTAGATAATTCCATTTTAAATCTAATTTCAGTATTACTAATAAATTTTAGTCTTGGGGAATACCTAAAATTGGTTATTGTGTATATTACTGTATTAGTTATTGGGTTCCATTGAAGATGTGGTGTACAAGTAGGTGGTTCAAGTATTTTTTTGATGTTTACTGAATGGAGAAGTATACACATGGGATTCCAAAGAGTGGGTTCCTACTAGAAATACCAAGTTTGCATTTTTATTCTTTTGTTTTGTTTGGGACTAACTTAGTAAGAGAGTGAACTTTGTTGTTGCAGTAAGCCCCAAGTAGTCTCAAGTTCCAAGGACAACTGGTGGATCTTTATACTCAGTTGACACAAGGGGGGAAAAGTATGAGCAATTTGTTGGGTTGCGATAACTAGACGAGCGTCTGGAATGTCGATTTGAAAACAAAAGATGGAGTTGGCCTTTCTTTTTGGCATGAGAAGTGGAAAATGGTCAAATACTTCCACAATTCTACAAGCTGGTGGCTGGCTAATTCGGATCTCCCGCGTCACAAAGTGAGTGAAATTACCAGTTCATGATAACTCTTCTTAATGCTGAGGTGAGTGATATCTGCATTTTCTCAACTGCATTGCCAATTCCTCGCTTCCTTTATGTTGGGCCGTCAGTGAATAAGTGGAAGCCAAAACACCAAGGTTTTCTCTGTGAAGTTATGTTTTGTACATGGTTGATGCAACAGAGATTGTTCATTGAGCTTGAGCATGGCTACCCTGCGAAAAGTGTTTATTTCTTTTCTTCCCTTCGAAGAGTGAGTATTTTTTCTCATAGCTGTGTGAATTCATTTTTTCAAGATAAAACAACTTCTGTATAAATGTTCGACTCACTTTGTTGATTAGTTGGATCAATCAACTGTCTCACCATCGTAACCACTAATTTCAAACTTTATTTTCAAACTTTATTTTATTGTCTTATGATTTTTGGCTTCATTTCTTACTTCTCCTGAAGCTTAGTTTTTGTTTCCAAGGACTGAATCCAAATCTGTTACGGTTTACAAAGTAACCAACTTAAATCTGGCATACGACTTTCATTTTATAACCAGGGTAATGATTTTTCATCTTCATTTTTGAGTTTTAATACTCATATACATGGCAAGGTAAATTCCAGATGTATTTGCATTCGTTTTATAGTCACACAGTAGCTCTTATGCTACTACATGTGATACTTGATTGACCCTAATGAGTACCGTAAAATAAAAAGTGTTGGGTTGTTTTAATGTGTAAATAGATGGCGCCAGAAGATAGGTAGATTAGTGTTTCAGAGTCAGACAAAAACGATATGGAAAATGGAAACCTTAGAAATTTAAAAGTCCAGATGTTAAAAATAGGTAGATTTGAATAATTTGTGTTGTTTCAAATTTTGTCTCTTTAGAGTACAAGTCTAAGAAACGTTTGTCGTCTGCAGAGCTAATACACACGAATGCGAAGGTGTACCGGAGGAGCTGAAAAATCAGCAAAAGCTTGGTGTTGAGAACATTCAGCAAGCCCGACGGGATCTATTGCAAGCTTGGTGTTACCAACACTGCATGGATTACATTGAGGGGCTAATAAAATTCATGATCTGGAAAGAGTAGGGGAGCAACAAGAGACCACACATAAAGAGCAGCAGTGGCCCATTGAGTGCATATTCACACCCAAGTTGATGTCCAGCCAACATCAATCAGTTCGGAGTCGGATGACGATGAGCCAGTCCAACCTGTAAGAAGCATGCCCGAATACATAGAACATCAAAGTGGTTAACTAGGTAAGTTAACTTCTATAACATAGTAGTTAAAATAATTGATTTGAGGTTGTACGACACAGTATGGTAGCATGGGATGTGAGGTCGTACGACACATTATAGTAGTTAACTGATCCGTAAGTTAAACAAATTATATAACATCATGGAGTTTTCCCTATTAGACTCCATGACGTGGAATCCAACTTATATACACTTTTATGTTTTTAATCAAACTGACCAGTTCTCATGTATCTTTAGTAGGTAGTTGGTGCCATGAGCAGTGTCGTATCTGCTTTTCCAACAAAAGCATGAGCTGCAATTGTGCTCCAGGCTCGGATGCTGCTTAATTTTTGAGTTCTCAGCTGAGTAGTGTATTGCTGGGAAGGGTTTGCACCTTGGATTGTTAGATGAGCAAGGTAAAGAACTTGGATAGTTGGAAAAAAAAAATTTAACTAATTGTAGAGCTTCTGGACGCCCTGAATAATTGGTAATTGTAGCCAATGTGAATGTTCTATCCCCATAAATAATTTCCAGTCATTAGATCATCATTATAACAAATAATAATCTTTATTTCTTCAAAGTGAACAGGTAGAAAGTTTGTAGTTTAAGACCAGTAGCAATCCCCTCCACCTTTCATCGATGTCATATATGTTCGATTTTAAATGCTTCTTCTATTGACCCTTCTGAAGAAGATAGGAGAATAATGACGTACCTTGATGTTACGGTACAGGGCTGGTAAGTCAATACCACTTCTTTTCAATTTTATTTCTTGGTTTATTGCTAGGATACCATGACCATAATCTATAAGCTGTGTTACAACGAGACGGTGTCGGTGTCGTGTGTCCAATACGGTGCGTCAACACAACTTAAAAAACTAGAAAACGCGGACAGAGTAGAGACAAAATAGGTAAATAGTTTAACACAGATTGTTAGGTGGCGAAATTAGCGAAAGTCATGCTAATATTGGATTAAGTTGTCATGTATACCGCCTCATGACTGACAGAGTGAAATAGTAGTTTTAGAAAGAGACACTGCATCCATATTGTAGCTCAGTTCTTGCATAGACTTGCAGGACGCAATGCACCTCTGCACTCACTCTGTAGAGGTTCTGGTTCTTATGCTCCAAATAATCAAGCAATATTTGTAGTCAGAGAGGAGAGAGCTATCAAGAAGAACACTCAAACAACACATGTGTACCGCTTCGTGACTGACAGTTTGACTGTGAAATAGTAGTTATAGACACAGAGGGTTATCGATTGCATCATCATTGTATGCGTGGAAATATGCAGCATATAGTTCACATTATTACACAAAGGTGGAACCTTCCATGGCTGTGGAGAGTTCCCATAACAAAACTCCAAACGTGGTATTTTTATTTAGTAATAAGTCTTATTCCTAATGTGCATAATTTTAGTCAAATGCAAGTTTGATATGGGTTAGTAGGGCGAATTTAATTAGCGACCATTTAGCACATACATCAATCATTTTTATGAACAACAGAGCACTATCTGCTGATATACAATGGGGAGTGTTTTAACTATGAGTTTCGGGTCATAGTCAATTTCAAACTGTTTGTTACTATTTAGGCATTATGAAACAACAAAGCATTTTCCGTGGTGTTAAAAACTAATATCAGGATTGAGCTTCAGGAATCTGTTGTTCGCGGCGGAGACGTTGGGCTTAGGGGAGGAGATTTGAGTACAGAACAGGAAAGTAGTCAGCATACCCAGGTGAATGGCGCCGTGTTGGACGATCTAGACTACATGCGGCGTGTATTAGAGGAGAAACAGAGGCAAACTCAGGTGCAAAGTTAATTTTTCAATATTTTGTACAGTTTTATGGGTCATTGGTCATGTCGTGGTGTTATGTGTGTGCTTACATTATCCCTTCATCTGTCAGCTTTTTTGTGAACCGCCTTGCACACAATACATGAAGATATGTTTTGAGGTATATGTTAAGTACAAAATCTACACATTTAGACTACCATCTTTAGAATTTGATCAGTTACACGATATTTAGATTGTGTTCTGCTTCGAGTCTGACAATCTAATAGTGCCATAACAGAAGAGATAACCAACAGACTCTAAAAACCCATACAAGATGTGTTATAGAGACTCTAAGATGTGTTATACATTAGTTAACCCACGACCGGGGCTGTAGACCCCAGCTGATTTCAACACGACAAACTAACACTGGAAACTTGGGCCAAAGAACTTTAGAATTTGCTGACCCACAGCCGGGGCCCCCGACTGAGTTCACCCGACAAACTAACAATGGAAACTTGGGCCAACCAACTTTAGAATTTACTAACCCATGGTCGGGGCCAATACTAAAGCTTTATTAGTCCGGATACTACCTATAAAAAATAACAAAAAAAGGTTGAGCCCCAGCCTACGACACTTTGAGCAACGGCCGGGACCGTTGTCCCGGCCGGTTAATTTGCCTTGACCAACTCAATACCGGCTTATATAAATTGACAAAAAGTTTGGGCCTGACTAATTTGACACGACCAACTTAATACTTTGATCCACGATCGGGAGCATATGCCTTGGTAATCTGTTGGCTCAACTTATGGATTGTAGGCTTCGAAAACCTTCCGAAAATCGCCAAAAGGTTGAGCGCTAGCCACCGGCCGGATGAACCCATTGTTAAGGACAACATTCTTTGGCTTTGTGATAATGATTTCGCTTAGTGAAAATCCGTGTAGTTGAAATAACCAATCGATGAATAAATGTGTAGTTGAAATAACCAATCGAAGAATAAATGTGTTGTGCCATGATTTGACCTGATCAACCAAACACCGATAGCATAAACCCGACTAACTCTAGAATTTGTTAACCCACGGCCGGGGCCATATGCCCCGAGTGATATGACCCGACCAACATAACATTGGAGTTTTATTAGTCCTGGGTAATATCTATAAAAATTAACAAACAGGTTGTCGGTGTTAAAAAAATAGATCATGTTGGAAGTACCAACAAAGACAGGTTCGAAGTGATTTGAAAAACTGTTTTTCGTTAAGTGAGAAATTTGTTGATTTTCTTTGTGAAGCCATTGTATTTGGGCTATTTTTCCCAAAATAGAAAAAAAAATGAATCTTTAATGTATTATTGAAAAGTATTTGTAGCAGGTAGTCTTTAAGCTAGAGAAAGTTTGAATGACAATTACTGATTTGACCCGACCAACCAAACACCGGAAGCATAAGCCTCGACTAACTCTAGAATTTGCTAACCATGGCCGGGGCCGTAGACCCCGGCTGATTTGACCCGACCAACCAAACACCGGAAGCCTAAGTCTTGACTAACTCTATAATTTGCTATCACACGGTCGGGGCCGTAGGCCCCGGCTGATTTGACCTCACCCACTAAACACCGGAAGCCTAAGTCTTCATTAACTCTAGAATTTGCTAACTACGGCTAGGGCCATAGGTAATATCTACCATTAAAAATTAACAAA
>JAJJMA010063918.1:0-12239 GCA_023529015.1 Papaver nudicaule
TGTGCACAAGTGGTTCTTCCAAGACTTGAAAGTCCTCCGAGAGTTGAAACAGAAATAAATAACATGTGTTGGAATTTAGCAGCCCTTATCTTCTTCGAATCGATGGCTGTAAATACCAAAAAAAAAAAAAAAAAAAATCGAGGTCGGTGGTGGTATTGATAAAATAAGGCTATAAACCTCCTCTAGCTAAAGTGGGAGTTGATTTGTGTTGATATCAAAATCCAAGTTTGATGGTATGGAAAGGTACCGAGATACTCCATGTCATAATTCCAAGACACTACCTCTCCATTTTCTCCCTCTAGGGACATAGCACCATCTTCTACCATGGCCTAGGTTTTGACACTTCTCATTTTGTATTGAATTGTAATTTAAATGGTGATCGGTGGGTTTCCCCTAGTTGGGCCTATTCCATGTTGAGTTGGTTTCCTAGTTATATTAGGAAAAAGTTTTAGTTTCCTAGTAGGAGACCAATTTACTTGGTGACCAAGTTATATATGACTAAAATTGTGAGTATAGAGATAATCTAACCTAGAAGAGTGGTAAGGCCTTGTACTTAGGTTTTTGGTCTCTGTGTTAAGGAGGGTCGGTGCTACAATGAAGGTCAATATCGGTGTGAGAGAAAAACTTGTAGAGAGAGGATTTTGGTGTTCTAGTGTTTAGGGTTTAGGGCTTTGCCCTAGACCGGGTTTCTAGAGTGTTTCCATGTTTCTCCTCTGTTATTGATAATTGTGAAGAAGGTGCAGAAGAGAAGCTATATGAGTCTGGTTTCGAAGAATGGTTTAAAGATTTGATTTCTAAGGTTTCTCAATGGTGTCTCAGGTATGTCTTGGTAACTCTAAGGTAAGACTTCTTCTGTGGGTTGTGTAAAGAGCATGTAATGATCTTTGATATAATAGAGTTTCTCTGGTGGTGTTGGTTGTGGAGTAGCCTGCAAAGGTGAACCACGTATATCTTGTGTTGTGGTTGTGTACTTGTTTATCTTCTGTCTATATTATTATTTCTCCATGTATGGTTCAAATCACCAACATCCCTTGTGATCCTGTATTCCGCTGCGCTAGGGGTGCCAATTTCCCCAACAATTGGTATCAGAGTTGTTGGACGGGTGGGAGTGATTGAATCTGGTATTGAACGATGGTTTATTGTTCGGGTGGAGGAGTATGTTTGAAGATATTTTGATCAACTGGTATTTTCACAAAGATATGGATTTGTGATGTGATTTACAAATCGGAGGTTCAACTTTGGTAGAAGTGTATGTTCTTTATTTAGTTTTGTGATGTAGTATGTGATGCAGGATAATACCAAGTGAGGTGGAATACATATATATACTTCTTGAAGAGTGTTATTAGCCATACACTATAAAGAATGGGTTACACAATTTGAAGAAAGGATGGGGATGTGAGTTCTCATGTAGAAGCAAGTCCAGCAACGCTTCGAAGTTATGCACGAGATGTTATATATTTATGTTCTTAAATATATGTTAAAGTATTCTCGATGGCTTGTACACAGTATCAAGAATGTACCCGATCTCGGAAGCATGTACCACAGTAATATGGGCGTTCACATGGTACATTTTTAGCGAGTATATTGGGTGTGAGGGTGGTAAAAAGTATTTCGGATTCGCGATGGCTTTGTGAATCGCTAAAATATTAAAGTCTGTTAATCACAATGGAGACGTCTGATGGTTTGTTTCAGATACACGGTAATCTTGACATGTGCTGGAGTATGATACTGAAGTTAATTCTTCTTTACTGGGTTAGAGTTCAATTTATTGTTAGCTAGCTTACTAGTTAGGTGGAGCTACTTGTGATTCTTCTGGATGGTTCTCTGGATGATCAATGGTTGAGTCTGTGCAAGGATTCATTGACGGTGATTGAAGATTTTCATGGTATATGTTAACTTGAAAAGTTCACAAGTGTTCTTCAAGATAAGATTGTTTGAAGACTTTATCAACGTCATGATGTTTTGGTCGAATAGATGGTTCTACGAAGATGGAAGTTCGGGTGTGAGCTTCGAAGTAATTCTAGTGGTGTATAGAGATGGTGAAAAACTCTTGGTAGATGGAGGTGATTTCCTGTGATCGTCTCATGCTTGGGAAGCATGATCCGAGGTGGAGATTGTTAGGAAAACGGTGGGTTTCCCCTAGTTGGGCCCATTCCATGTTGAGTTTGGTTTCCTAGTTATATTAGCAAAGAGTTTTAGTTTCCTAGTAGGAGACTAATTTACTTGGTGACCAAGTTTTTATTTTCTATATATAAGACTAGAATTGTGGGTGTAGAGATAATCTAACCTAGAAGAGTGGTAAAGCCTTGTGCTTAGGTTTTTGGTCTCTGTGTTAGGGAGGGTCGGTGCTACCGTGAAGGTCAGTATCGGTGTGAGAGAAAAACTTGTAGAGAGAGGATTTTGGTTTTCTAGTGTTTAGGATTTAGGGCTTTGCCATAGACCGGGTTTCTAGAGTGTTTCCATCTTTCTCCTCTGTTATTGGTAACTGTGAAGAAGGTGTAAAAGAGATGATATATGAGGCTGGTTTTGAAGAATGATTTAGAGAGTTGATTTCTAAGGTTTTCAATGGTGTCTCAGGTATGTCTTGGTAACTCTTCGGTAAGACTTCTTCCATGGGTTGTGTAAAGAGCATGTAATGATCTTTGATATAATAGAGTTTCTCTGGTGGTGTTGGTTGTGGAGTAGCCTGCAAAGGTGAACCACGTATATCTTGTTTTGTGATTGTGTGCTTGTTTATCTTATGTCTATATTATTATTTCTCCATGTATGGTTCAAATCACCAACAAACCCTTGTGATCCTGTATTCCGTTGCGCTAGGGGTGCCAATTTCCCCAAAAAGATATACTTCCTTCGTCACCATAAAAATTAAGTTATTCAGGGTTTGTATAATTTTTTTTAAGTATTTTTCAAATATCATTAATAAAATAGTAAAACTTGACTTATCTTTTAAATTTTGAGATGAAAATTTGTAAATTTTATATCGTTGGAAAGTATTTTAAAACACTCGTAACGAATATAAACATCGGTGATGAAGTTGTAGTACAGTGGTAAAGTCGTTGGGTGATGACCCCGGTGACCTGAGTTCGAGACTCGTCTGCATCGGGATGAGGGGAATTTCAATTATTTCTCTGCCTAGCTACCTGGGCTTGTACGTAGGTAGTGTACTCCGGTCCAACCTTTAATATAACCATTCAAATATCGTACCGAATATAAACGTGACTATCAAAATTGTACATATTTCTTAACTAGGACGATATAATAACAGTAATCAATTAAAGGGATTTCTTAATGTTTTCTGGTTCTAGGTCATCTTCTTCTGATTAACATGCGAACTAATAACATAAACTTCAGGGCTTCTTCTTTTTCTCTCATCTCCTTCGGCAAATTATTGTTCATCATCTTCTACTATGACTAGCCAAAGATGGAGCATCTTTATGAACTTGATCCTTCCAATTTCCTAAAGGTTTAGATCATGCATGCATTAGACATTAGGTGTTTTTGATGCATCTTGTCATAGTCTCTGGTTAGATACCCTACTGTGCTAACCCCTTTAGTTTATTCAAGTTTCTCTCTTTCTCTCTAGTTCTTCTCTCGAGAAGTAGCCCTAAGCGTGTTGGGTTTAATGCACTGTCTTTTCTTCTTTAATCAATTGTTCTTTTAACACTTGTTAATCCTTTTTGTATTACCTCATTCTAATAAGAGTATTAGTTTTTTAATCATCTCTTCTGAAAAGACGAGGGTACCGAGTACACCACCAATCTTTTATTTTAGTCCACCTATAAGTTAAACCTTGAACGGTTCCTGTAATCAAGAACTCAAGAACAAGATCTCTTTCGTAACTGATTGATTTTCACAAGGGAGTCAATAAAAGATTCCGAAAGGCTATGTCAACAACCTAGTACGATACTTTAATTATAAATGACAAGTCAAATATAACGCGGAAATAAAGTAAAGTACACACAAGAATTTTATTAACGAGGAAACTACAAGTAGAAAAACCCCGAGACCTAGTCCAGTTTGAATACTCTTAAGAATTAAGCCTCCAACACACCTACTCTCAGACTTCGGACTAGCTAGTGCAGACAATATGACCTTAATACGACTATTAGTCACAAAGATTTCCCCTCAGTATTCATACGCCTCCAACCACAACAAGGTGGTCACGCACATGTACTCCCGTAAACAAACATAAGTCCTTTACTATCTTGCCTAGGAGTTTATCCACAACCCGTCGTGAAGACTATCGCTACCCGACCTCCAATAGGACGACTACAACCTTATGGATAACAACCAAATAGCGGCAGGTCAAATCGTTAGATGATATCCTTGGAAACTTACAGATATTTCACCGAAGTCGTTTTGCACCAAGAGCGAGGATATTTAAGTTTACAGGTTAATAGATACGAGTATGTTCTAATCACAACGATCTTGAGTGGCATTATAGCTAAAGAGATGGACCATAGAATAAACAAGATCGCAAGGTTTGATATACATGATAGAACAAAATACAAGTACAATACAAAGAAGACTAGTAAACATAAACTAGTTTCCCGTAAACGGTACTTCTAGGCTTCTCGATCCCAAAGAAAAGACTTGCACTAATCCAGATCGAAAGCAAAAGCTTAAAGGTAACTGAAAGGAAAAGTGAATAAACACAAGCTTACAATTCTGAAGAAGAGCTTGGTAGAGGGACAAAGATTTTAAGAGAGAACCCACTTCTGTTTATATTGACTAACGCTTTAGCTTTGAAATGAGGCTAAGTTAATTTCGGAAATTCAATAAAGCACATTTCCACATATAGTTCCGAAATACCTCACATAGACTCGTAGCATTTAATGAGATCTATTACTTTAGCATTTTACATTAATGAAAAATATATTTCAATAAATGAAAAACATATTTAAATAAATGTTTGGCCAAAAGCATTCAAGGCAAATAATACTCAAAAGGTATATTTGGATATTTCTTTAATTCGAAATATAGTGCTTACCAAATATGCTCCCTGAGATAGAGGTCAATTCGAAAACGTGTCCTATATATTGTTTCGAAAATCTCCTTAAGGTATTATTTACTTCCAAATGTCGTCATCATCTTTGATAATGTCGACATTACTTCCTAGGCTTTACTGGACAGGCCAAAACGATCCTAGGTAGAGGTAGGATCTGGTCCAACGTGGCTCAACGTTCTGCATAAACGTATCATCGCAGACGTGGACAAGCCTTGTATGTTAAGCTTAAGTGAACATGTAGGTTCAATGGACATTCTGAATCATACAAAAAGATATACCAATAAAAGTACGGTGTATGATTCTTCGAGTAATAGCAAAATGTTGAATCTCATGAATTCTCGATTCCAATATAGATGATCACGTTAATGATATCCAAGTATTCAAATCAAAACATCAAAAGATAAATCAATTGAATATTTGATCAAGTAGTATATCTATACCAAGATCTAATCACGTATAGTATTGATCAGAAATCATGTGTCAACTAATTGAGCAACAAACCATATTTCTGACTATGACTCAATCTAACTTAGTTGTACATTGAAGATGAACAAATTCAAACTTCAAACTGAGAATATCAAACTCATTAATTCGTTGAAGCACAAATCAAAATGGTAGAGTTTGAACTTTGAAATACGCATTCTGAGATAACCAATATTAGGTTTCGAAATCTACATTCTGTGTGGCAGAAACCAAATTAAGTTTTCGGATCCTAAAGTTCATATATGACTGAAACCAAATTAAGGTTCCCAAATCAAGATTCCATATAGCGAAATCAAAGTATGATTTCGAACTTTAGATTTTGTTTTAACAAAACCTTGGTTAAGGTTTCGAAACCAGAAACACATATTAATCTCCTCACAAATGTTTGGTGTCGAACTTTAGAGTCCATGTGGTCAAGAGACGTTTCAGCATCACACCTTTTTATCCTTGACGCACAGGCTATATTTCCCGGTTCACATAAACCTTTAGGAAACCCCAGGGTCTATTAGACCTTTTAGAACTCACATGGTCAAGACACATTGGTCTCGATTCTCAAGTCACTGTTAGCCAGCAAACATTGTTTCGAACTCAAGTTTTCTCATTGGTCACAACTTAGATTTAAGTTTCGGACTGAATAGCATATGGATACAAGAACCAGATTATGGTTTCGAAATCAAAGTTAGTTTTACCAAAACCTACATTGAGGTTTCGAACTCTGAAAGTCCATAAGATGAGATAACATGAATATGGTTTCGAAATCTAAAAGTATGATATAGCGTTCAAGATGTTCATATGTAGATAATCAAATATATGATTCAGAACTTCACTAATCAAAGCCAAACCATGATATAGTATTCGAACTCAGAAAAGCAGTATATCGAGTCTACACAACATATGTGTGAGTCACGATCTCGATTACATTTAGCACTTACAACTACGTGCCAATCAATCCGACAGAGTCAGACAAGGTAAGTCGAGACACAATACTGTGATAGATTAAATCTCGTAATACTACCGAGACAACATCACAACTGCTATTATCCAACTCGCAGGTTTTAGGAAAAACCTTATATTACTTAGAGACAAAGAAGAAAAGAAAGCTCTAAGCAATATGGAACATCATAACTACAACAACAATATCGCAAGCGATAAAGCGGAGTTATATCTTAAGACACACTGATCACAAGTCATCAAGTCATAACGTAAAGCTCAAGCATTCAGTTATGTTTTTGTCTTTTGTAGCACAAGTGTAAAAGATAATGGAATCGCGTTATTTAGATTCACTAACCTCTTGAATGTGAAGCCGGATGTCTTCGTTCGATCTTCAGTCTTCTTTAACTATTCAAATAGTGATTCTAAATCCTACCAAAATCTTTCACAACCTAAAGCTAACTTAACGAAGTCTTTACCTAATGTGTGCTGCAAGCGGTCGAGTTTTAATCACTAAATTTGACAACTAAGCTTGACATACCTACACTTAATGAGGTTGACCGAGCCATGCTCTAACAATCTCTCCCTTTGTCAATTTTAGTGACAAAATTTCTTTACATAGATGAACGAGAAAATGAAAACCTACATTCTACGCTTCGAGTTCTTCTACTTAGCTTGCAGCACACCAATAATACCTTCAAAATATGTCAGTCTGCAAACAAGATATGTACTTGAAAAATCTGGGGTACCGAAATACTACCAATTTTTCGTTTGGGCTCGCGAGTCTTATGGTAAGATATGGACGATCTCAAAAATCAATATCCAAATCTGATAACCGGAGTGGGATCACAAGTGATCAGTCCAACTCAAGACAAGTCTTGGTAAATCCCCTGGATAGATTATGGACCAACTCGACGGTTATTTATAACATACTTCTTGTGTTTGCTTTAATTATTTAATCAGAGAATATAATGCGGAAAGTAAAGCACACAAGACACCATAGATTATTTTAATGAGGAAACTACGACCTGTAGAAAAACCTCGGGACCTCGTCCAGATTGAACACCATACAGTACTAATTGTCTACAAACACTAGCCTACTATAAGACTTCGGTCTGGGATGTAGCAGAGACCAACTTCAGCCCTCCAAGCGAATTGGCTACAGTCGCACTCCTTACGTCTCTAGATCCCCCACAGATCGTCACGCACTTGATTCCCCTAGATGACATGTTGTACATGAAGTTGCTTTAACCGCTGTTAAAGGCTTATGTCAACAATACCGGCTTTGCAACCTTAATTACTGAATGCATGTTTCGAAGCGTCCTCTTCAGTTTAACATACATAAAGTGACTTTCTTCGGATTGCTCCAGATCATACAGAAATCTACTTACAAGCGGGGGCTGGCAAGTAAACCGAGTAAACTATGCCCAACTTGTCTCTACCTCAGTTGTAAAAGAATCACTTAAGAAAATTATAAAACTGGAGCTAACTAGGTCTTACAACACCGAGTGCAGCCGTGCGTTGCTTCCTTCAACCTTGTATGTAACGTATCAGTTCTTGAATAACCTTATTGCAGAAGAGAATGACTATAAAATAGACAAGAACATGATCAGGTTACCAAGGTTACAGGTTAATCTGATAATAACCACAGAGGTTTGTTATCGCATACCTGTGCTTCCCAACTCTCAAGAGAAGTCTTTATAGTCGTCAGGTAAATCCCACAGAGGAACTACTGCCTAATAGAGGATGACTATACCACAACAAGCTTACACCGAAGTGCAAAGAGTTTTACGATCAATTCCACAGAGAAACTTCACGTATGATTGATAAGATAGGTTGCTTAGGAGTAAAGCAACTAGTTTTTTAGCCTACAAGTTAGCAAGTGCCCGTGTAAACGAAATCGTTACTTGGCTTGCACACAAAGAAACCCTAGATTTATCTCAAATGGAAATCTTTTAACATTTATTTGCCAAGTGTTTTGTTAGCTCAAAAACACTTCAAGATAGATATCCAACAGATCAGAGATAATCTTATCTTATTGACTCATTGAGATTTTTTAGATGGACCATATAAGATATTCTTATAAGCACAAGTCCAACTAAGAGATAAAGGAGTCAGATGTTTAACCCGCGTGAAATTCCAGAAGAATATTCACTTGGACGGTTCGTTAACCGTCCTTCTGAATTCAGGCCAAATCCATTGAATCTGGCGTTCACGTATATGTACGTGTACATATCAACGTTTTGAGACACATAAGAAATTTTCGGTGTACATGAACCGGTTCGTGAACCGCCGTCGCTCAGATTAGGGTTTAACTGGATCCGCTGGAAGTTCTGGGCTGCGCTAGTACTTAGACGTGTTATTACGCCCTCAGCTATAATCCACTGGACTCTGCTCTAGAGTACTCCTTTAGATTCGTCTGTTTCCTACATGTGATTTGCAAGCAAACCATTTCACTGGAAAGGGTATCGAATCTATCTCATGCATCTTGTAACCTTGGTATTGTGGGAACAAATACTAACATAACTCATGGTTATGTAGACAAGAATACAAAATCTCAATCGCTATAACTCTACTAAAGTAGCCGACTATTTCGAAAGATAGAATAAGTATAATAGAAGAATTTCCTTAAAAGTCATAACTCCTACTAACCTTTTGTCGATGAAGAATATTCAATGTCTTCTTTATATTCACTGTCTTCGTCTTCAAGGTCTCTACTACTTTGTCTATATCCCAATTCTGAAATCTAAACTCTAGTAGGCTGAACAAGAATTGTGTTTTGACACCTAAAACTAAGAACCAGCTTGACATACCAACGCTAGTGGGTTTGACCGGACAATGCCCTAACAGTACTATTGAAAAATCACATGATAACCAATACACTTACTCCCCCAAAATGTAACTTCGGATGTCTATCATGTCCGACGTATTGTTATCAACCGTAGCACAACGCGAAAGTCTACAGTGCTAGTAACCAGTAGTAACAACTAGTGTTACTCCCCCTTAGTTAATGCTTTCATTCATTTTTCAATCGTACATGCATTTTTCTCCCCATATGACACTCTGCTTACTGTCAAAGACCAAGCACTATGCGTCAAACTATCAATATTTCTCCCATTTTTTGTCAAAAAGAATTGACAAAGGGTCCCGAAAATATCTAGGTTCGAGATAAATGCTCAAGTTCCGAGAAACTCGATTCAACATATAAGAATGATTGCATGCATAAGGGTCAGCATTTCGACAAGTCACACAAAATATATATATATATATAAATCAGCACAAGTGACCTGTCAGGAAATATAAAAGATATAAGCAGATATGAGATATCTTCCTTGTAAATTCCAAAACCACGCTCCCCTAAAGATATATATCAATTAAGCACAAGTTCTCAAAAGAACTGTCCCCCGTTGGTTGTCATTCTCTCGGACATGAAAACAACGGAAACAGTCTTTACCAGAGAAAGACCGAGATCTGATTTTTGGATATTCGAACACGTCTGTAGTCTTGTTATATTATACCAAAAATCAATGATTTATGCATATACTATAACTCCTGTCATATGGCATCAAGGAATCCCATAGTATCGTGACTAGCATAAAATCAATCTCCTCCTTACATAGTTATACTTATACCTGCTTACAAAGTCATTAGTACAAACATAACAGCCACAAACATAAGGAGGCCGAGATATCAAGATATTTAAATAACAATTATATAGATCATCTCCCTAGGAGATAAAAGTATAATCTTCATAACCTGCAACATATATTCATAAAAATTCGGAAATATTATATCAAATGTTGCATTCGAAATTCACGTAAATATATTATTTTTCGATTTTTTATTTTTATTTTTCGAAAATAAATGAATCACAATAATAACATACTACTAATCAATTTTATTTTATTTCATCATAATTTCGAATCAAAATTAGATCTATTTTGCTACAACTGGAAAGTTCATTCAGGATTCGAGACAGGACTCTGCGCTTCAGTTTTAGCCTTAAACAATTCCCCAAGAAGATAGACTTGTTGATTCATAACAGTTTCTTGCATCTGAACAGTTTTAGTGAAACAATCAGCGAGAACACGCATATCAAGTTTGATCTGCTCCCCTGCAGTAGCAGACTGTTCTACAAACATATTGTTTCTGTGTTCCAGTTCATCCTTCTTTGCAGCATAGTATCTTTTTCTCTTGTTTCGACCAGAAGGTTTCTTATCATCAAGAGATAGATCAGTAATACATTGGAAACCGAGATAACATTAAGAGCACGGGAGGGAGAAGATACCTATTTCGTATTCATGGTAGTTTTGAGAGAAGAGGTCTCACACACTATTTATACTTATAATATCATTTCCAGGAATATCTCAAAAGGATTTTCGAAATTAATAGAAAATTTTTCGAACTTAAGACAATATATTTTTCGAAACAAATAAAAATTTCAAAAGTATTTTGAAGATTTTTCTTTCCTTTACAAAAGTACACTCATTACTAAAGAATTTTTGGTTTTTTTCAGAATTTTTCACATTTTTAGGAAATGATTCACCATTATTTATTAATTACATGGATGAATCCCCTTTTAAAAAACATTTTGCAAAATAACTAGTTAATTTCTAAGTTCGAAATATTTGCACTAGTTTCCCTTTTGAGCAAGTACTTCTCACCTTCGGTTTCGCACGGGTTGGTAGATGCTGCAATTGAGGATTGAACAAGGGATGAAGAGATATGAGTTGTTGTTCTGAAACTGTTAAGGTGAACAATAAGTTTATTGGCCTTCCTTAGTAACCATTTAGCATATTTTACTTTCTTTTTAAATATTGTGCAATGGCCAAAGGTGTGACAGTTATCATTAGCAAGATTGCTTTTCTGCATTGAGAGAATCAATCATGTGAGTATGCTCTTGAGTATTTGGACTAGTTGCAGAATCTGCAGAACTAGACACAACATTACTAGAGACAATGGCAGCAAATGAAAGGTTCGAAACCTCCTCATTACCAGTCTCATAAGCATTAGAAGACTCATCTAATGTTACTGCCAGGGCACGAGTACCAATGTTTGTTTTCTGGTATTTGGACATTCTTTCGAAAGGTGACTGAATCCTTTGCAAGTAAAGCATTGGGGTTGGTCATCACTGTCCTCTTTTGATTGTTCCCTTTTTGGAGTAACACGATCAAGAGGTCGATGTGAGGTGGAACATTTTTCACAAACCTCTTGTTTCGTCGCTTGAGAGTGTCACGAAACTGTCTAGTAATAAGAGACATAGTAGAGTTTAGTTCTTCCTCAAATTTTTCGTACAAGACATCTGAGTTTACCTACCAGTGTACTTCGGGTAAGGTTTGAAAAGTCAGTATTCGCTTCGAGGATCGCATGCTTTTTAGCTTCGTACCTGGAACGGCAGAGACCTGAGTATCTTACACACGATATCCTTTCTAGAATAACTTTCCCCAAAGAGAATGAGGCATTAACTATTTCAGATAGTTTAAGGTGGAATTCCTCAAAGGTTTCATCATCACTCAGACGAAGATTTTCCCAGTCAGAAGCGAGAGTCTGCAGTCGGGCTTCCTTTTCAGAGGTATTCCCTTTAAAGATGGTTTCCAAGATACCCCAAGCCTCTTTAGAAGTTTCACACATAGACACATGATGATAGGGATCAGGAGTGACCGCATGAATAATAACATTCAAACCATCAGAATTTTTCTTTGCCTTTGTCTGTTCATCACCCTCAAAATCAACCAGTTCTTTGTATTCAGTAGTAAAACCAGTTTTAAATGGGCGAGTGTAGCCTTTGACAACCATGGTTCAGGTTTCAAAGTCTCTA
>JAJJMA010063928.1:0-13511 GCA_023529015.1 Papaver nudicaule
TCAGTTATTAGAGAGAAACCCTAAATAAAAAAGCATAAGGGTTAACATTTGTATATGAAGATGAAAAAAACTGATAAATGAGCAAGAAATTACTTAATACCTCTTCGGATACTGGGGCTGGTTTACCTAATAAACGATTCGATCTTCTTCTTACTTGATCAGGGTACAATTTCTTCCTAGGTTTTGATTGTTTTACCTTCACATAATACAATAAGAGAGTGTCAATTAGGGTTTTCAATTGAGAAAGAAAAATGGAAACAGAGTGAGTGCGTGAGAGACCTTGTGGTTGAAAATAATTGCCAACTGATTGAGTTTGAGATGTTCAATTTTCTTTTTATTTTCCTCAATCCTCTGTAATCTGAGATCCTCATAAGTAATTGTAGCCATGTTCTTAACTCTCTCTCTCTCTCTAGGTCAATTGTGGTGGTACAGACTACAGAGAGAGACTGGCTTAATAAGAAAATGCTTTCCCTTTTTTTATTGGAAGAAAAAGAAAATGAGGCATTATAAAAGCAAACAGACCGCAATTATTTATTTTTTCCTTATATGATTTTATTAACACCAAATCACCGGTGAATACCTTGCTAGGTACAGCAATCAAGGAACCTTGGAGATTAATTCGGTTAAAAACTCAGATCTTGCAAAAGGCCAGTTTGTCGAGAGACTTATAGCTTGTTTGGATACAAAACCACTTTTGCTTCTCAAGAAGTAGAAGTCGATTTCAGAAATCAGAAGTAAAAAGGTTTTGCTTCAGAAAAACTTAACCTTTCTGCTTCTAGAAGTCATTCTGAAATTGTGTTGCCAAACTAACTTCTGACTTTTCTGCTTCTGGAAGCAGAAAAGTAACTTCTGAACTGCTATCCAAACAAGCCATTAGTGTTTAAGTTCATTTCGCGAGATGCCAGTGAAGTGGCTCATCAGCTCGCAAAGTATAGCATAATGTTCACCAGGAGTAGATATCTTCCCCACCACCACTTATATTGTCTTGCAGCTACAACTCGAGGAAGTCCAAGCTTCCGCTACTTAGTTTGATCTTGGTTCTAGATTGTATTTTTGTTTTTCTGGCTCTTCTTACAGGCCATCTATCAACAACAAGAAAAAAAAAAGACACCAAATCAAAGAACCAAAGTACTTACAAAAAAGCAACCAAAGATACACAAAAAGAAGCCAGAGTACCAAAAATACACAAAAAGAAGCCAGAGTTGACTGACAGCCAAAAACAACTAGCAAAACATGTAACATGCGATATCAGGCATCTCTACTCTTGTAAAAAGATCGGGTCTAGAATCACAAATATTTTGCTCTTCTTCTGTTAATGCAGAACCCCTCTTGGCCAATTTGTCAGCAGAGAAGTTAACTTCTTTGAAATTATGAATAAAACCAGGGGCATTGCCTACCTTTGCCTTCAACATTTCTCTACTAACCCCTGTAACTTTGGAAGCCCAACAGAAATTATATAGGTATTTTGCCAACCCTAAAGAAGCCCAAGTATATATTACCATGTTCCCAAATGATAAGTCCAGTTAGGGGTGAGCAAAACCACCGAAACCGCGGTTTGGACCGGAACCGGCCCGCAAATCTGCGGTTTAGAACCAAACCGTTCATCCAACGGTGCGGTGACGGTTCCATTTTCCAAACCGCATCATTTAGCGGGGCGGTTGCGGTTGGCCTATGAAAACCGCGGATTTACTCGCACCGTTACTAAGGGATAGCCAAACTATGCCCGGGTGACCCTATTACTCCTATCACTATCGCTTTCCTCTCTCAGTTCTAACCCTATCTTATCATTTTCTCGCTTTCCGCCTCTCTCTCAATCTCTTTTCTCTCATCTTCTCTCAATCTTTGCCTGAAGTAAATCTCTCGGTGAAACAATTCTTCTCTCTTCTCTTCAATCTGTTATGATCATTGTTAAGGTTTGTCTCTTCTTTCCTTGATGTTTCATTGCCCTAATTTTTCTCTTTTTCAACTGTGTAACTTATCAATAGATCGGAGTATTGTTTTTAATTTTGTTTCAAATTTTCAGAGAAGGAGAAGAAGAAAGCTTTGATTTACAGATCTGGTCATTTAAGGATTTCTGGTAATTAGGTTTCCTTGATTGGTTGGGAAACTCTCATCTCTCTTTTTGAAATCGAAAATCCAAATAGATCACAGGGTTTGATTTACAGATCTGGGTTAATTGGGGGAATTGAAGTTTTCGATTTGGATGTGTGTGGTTCCTATCTGAACTTGGCCTTTTGTTGTTTTTTTGTGTGTAGGAAATTGTTGATTAAGATCCGGACTTCTTATTTTGCATTTCAAACATCTGCAAGCTCCTCTGTGTTCTTGACAAGGTAATAAGAATCTGATTCTTCTACATGTTTGATTTTGTTTGTTAATTGCATTCTGAATAGGGTTCAATTGTGATTAATGAGATTGGGGATGACAAGTAATTTTAGTTGCTATGTTTCTTGATTTATGTTGTGGGTAAAAAGATTCAAAATTTGGTTGAATTGTTGAACTTTAGTGTGAGAGAAATTCTCTTGTGAGCACTTGATGTTATAACTTGAGTTGCCTTGCCCTAGACATGAGTTCGCATATGCGCAATTCGTGCTTTAGAACTTTGTAGGTGAATGGTTGTTTCCTATTTTTTTTTTTTTTATTGAAGCGAGGAAAGCTTTATCGCTCAAATAAGGAAAGCGAGATAGCTTTCCTCGCTCAAGTTTTACTTTTTAATTTAAAACCGCGGGGTCTCCGCGACCAAACCGCAAAAACCGCAAAACCGCGGTTCTAAAAACCGGCGGTGCACGGTGCGGTCGCGGTTTGATTTTTCAAACCGCACCTTTTGACGGTGCGGTCGCGGGAACCCCCTAAACCGCAAGAACCGCACCGTTGCTCACCCCTAAGTCCAGTAACAACAAATAATAAAAAGGGAAAAAAAATTCTTAGGTATTTTTCAATTTACAAAACGAAGAAAAGAACCAAATTAGTCGAGATAAAGAAAACCCTTCCCTTAACATGTATTCTCTCCGACAATGAGATATTTTCATGTAAAATTGCTTCTTTATCCTAGTTGGATTTTGATTTTCTTCTTACAGATTTAGAGGTTCTTAATTGCCGCTGCTTTGGTTATCGTCATTGCAATATATCAAGAGGTAACTTCTCAATTCTGATTAAATTGATCAGTGTTTTCTTTTATATAATTTCAGCTTCATTATAGTATATATATTAGGAACTCCTAATTGGCTAATTTCTTAATTTGATTATGTGAAATTTGCGGGTTTTAGGATAGTTTATTTTTTGTGGAGAGTTAAGGTGTTGGGTGTTTGTTAATGGTCTTAGTAAGTGTTTGACTAAGTCAAATTAGTTATATTTTAATAATTTGGTTCATGTTTTTGTTTTTTTTTTTTTGGGAAAGGTGTCTTTTATTTTGAAGGATAGAGTCTTACATAGTTGGGTTGTATGAAGCCCAACCACCATACACTTTGCTTTCTTTTACGTAGTAGGATGCAAGGCCTAAGCCCAAATGAAAACAACAAAGAGAGACAAATCCTAGCATAATACTATTAGGGGTGAGCAAAATGTCCGGACCCGCGGATTGGGCCCGCAACCGCCCGCAAATGTGCAGGTGAAACCCAAACCGCTGAAGCAATGGGCCGGACACGGACTAATTATTCAATCCGCTACATTTTGCGGGGCGGACGCGGATTGATTTCGAAATCCGCAGATTTATCCGCTATCCGTAGGTAATACTAGTAATATATAAAATATGTCAAGGTTAGTATAGGAAATATTCTATGCTAAGGCTTTAATTTTAGTTTCTCATCTTTTTCTCCGCTCGAACTCTCTGATCTATTTTCTCTCTTCTTCTTTTTTTCTTCTCTCCAAATCTCAAACAAACCTTAGCATTATTGGATCAAATTATTAGTTTCTCATTTTAGTTTTTTCTGTAACTTTTTTTCTTCGAGCATGGATGCTTTTGTATCCATAACTTAGGGAGTATCCACACATATATGGATTCTCAGCAATAAGTGGAGCCAAATCCTACTGTGGAAAAATCAAAAAGAGGCTCCATCCGGTCAGCTTTAGCCCAAATACTCGGAAAAAAAAGTTACAGAAAAAACTCATCCGGCTCCACAGTGATCGGATAGTTGCTGGGTGAAAGGTGTTTAATTTAGTAACGCATGTGTAAACAGTTACTAATTTGAATATGTAATGTTGCTATATGTAAGGGATGGATATAAGCGTCCCAAACATGTATACCAGAAAAATAAAGTCCCATCCGGTCATTCAGTGACCGGATAAGAAAAACAGTTAATAAAAAAAGAAAATATAATCCGAACTTTGGGTGTCCGGATAGGGTATCAGATCCTTAAGTGTCCGGATGGACTAGTCCACGTAGAGTACCTCAAATTTGATGCATACCCTCTGGACGTCCACAAGTTGTGGATCAAAACTGCCCCATAGTGGCGTTTTTTTGCCACTTCTATCCATATCTTGTGGAGTATCACAAAGATATGGATGATTTTTTCTCCCATGGGAGTTGCCCTAATACCTTCCTCCCACTCTATCTCTAACCGCACTTATATCCTCCATTTCTTTCTTTGACCCTTTCAGATCCAAGATAAATACTTTTGCATTTGATTAAGGCGATCTGTTGCGACTCCAACAGGATCCTAACACGATCAATCCTGTACGAAAGATTTATAATTACACTATCAAATCAGTGTTTAAAGTGTTGATTATTTTCAGTCTTCGAGTATATGGATCAGATCCTGGTTTTTTTTTTTTTTTTTTTTGCTTGATTTGGGAAATGGAAATCGAAAGGATCGATGATTCAATTTTCTCATTGTTTGACTGCAGTTGGGAAAAAAAATAATCTGTACACGATTTGAAGAAAACAAGAAGTTAGCAAAAAAATTCTCTGTTCTCCAATTGATAGTGTTTTAAGCATTGGTTTTCTTTCCTTCATTTCCGTTTCTTAAATCTGATTTAGTTTTTGTGGATTTTACAGGACCGGTGCTGTAACCAAGGTGGGGGTTTCTTAAATCTGATTTAGTTTTTTGTGGATTTTTTTTTTTTCTGTTCAAAACCGCGGATAAACCGCATCCGTCCGCGGATTTGAAATCCGCGGATGATGGGTGCGGACACGGATGGATTTTCCAATCCGCACCATTTGACAGATTGGATGCGGGTGACCCCTAATCCGCATCCGTCAGTCCGTTGCTCACCCCTAAATACTATGGAGAAAAATAAAGTTTAAAGGCCCAGTAGTGGAAGAAGTTGCGCAATACCCCCATTGATCATCGATGTTTGGTTGAGATGTTTCAATAAACCGATGTTGCAGCACAAATTGGTACTATCAATGTTGTTTGCAACAAAGACTAATCTATAAAAAAAAAAAACAAAGACTAATCTATATAAGTAGACATCCAGCCTCCAAAGATGGAGACTTAAAATTTTGATAGAGGAACGGGACGGCGGTGTGAATACAAGAGGAACGAGGTGGGAATGATGTTGTAACACTCATATAATCGAGGAAGGAATGTTGATGAAGCGGCTCTCACTGCCGGTGATGTTGATGATAGAACGAACAAGTTGAATAATCTCCAATCTCCGCTGAACACCCAAGTACACATACCAAAAAACTAAACCGCACTAAAACCATCACCCCTATTAACACTGACAGAAATAAGTGAGTCATTAATGAAAAGAGTGGAACCTATGTAGTTAATTGCGGTTTCGACCTTGTTTCGGTGAAATCTCGAAGTAAATATCGGAACTCGTATCAAATTTTATATGGAATTTTAAAGTACCTCTACTTTAAAATGTACTAAAGAAAATTATCCCTGTTTTTTTAAACTTTTCTAGAATTCTCTTTTGTTGACTGTTTTATTCAATGTAGCGGTTTCCATCTGTGGGAGTTAAGTGTGAGGTGACACTTACAAAATGTCAAATTCACCCTTGAGATTCAACCACCACTTCAACCCCTACCTTTACCACCACCACCTAAACCCCTACCAACACCACTAGTACCCCTACACCACCACATGAACCGTAAACCACCACTTAAACCCCCCACTACCACCATATAAACCCTGAACCCCCTACCACCACCACCGCGTTGCCTACATTCTAAGCTATAAGGTAAGGTGGTCCTAGATTAAACAATTTTGAGGTCCAGTCCACAGTCTTGATATGAAAAGTTCTTTTTTATTTCTTATGTCAATCCCACACACAATTCTCACTGCAATACGGCATGATAATTTCTGCTCACAATCAAAACTAACTCAACCCCAAAAATCCGAGGGAATTCCCAAGGGTCAATCCAAGCACAAGCACAAAAACTATTTCTAAATTGGCGCCTCAATATCACTAGGTTCAGAGAAAAAGGTATTTCTACGTACCAACTGTGCTATTTGGCTAGCCTTTTTGGCTAGCTCCTTCCTAGTCCTTGATTACTCCACATACACCCTTGATCTAGATTGTTGAACCCGTAGGGTTTGCGGTGGAGTTTTGTGCTGAATGCTTTGTCAAATAGCAGCACGACACCTAGAGCTAGTTGCATGGCTTGTTGAAAATCAGCTAGCCAAATATTATTTTCAGTTCTGCATAAACGAAATCATGACGGGGCTTCCAAGTTGGAAGAAGCGATTAAGTAATGCTTCTCCGTGATCACTATCTTGAGTATGGTCCTATCCACATGTGGAAAATAATTACCTTTTTTTTGAAGGGTGGAAAAGAATTACCTATCAGGATTATCTTTTTTTTCTTTTATCCAATTAAGCTGTATCTCAAATTCTCAAAAAATTAAGCCTTCTCATTGGCACCAAAGAGAATTACCACTTCCAATTTTCCTTTTCTCATCAAAAATGATTAATTGACTGAGGGATTATCCCGCCTCTAACAAAAATGGTGGACTCCCCTATTTTCTGTGCAGGGTGGAGTGG
Organism: Papaver nudicaule; assembly: GCA_023529015.1. NCBI lineage: Eukaryota > Viridiplantae > Streptophyta > Magnoliopsida > Ranunculales > Papaveraceae > Papaver > Papaver nudicaule. Next base: position 6,927 of record JAJJMA010063928.1, read on the forward strand.
GGGCCCGCCATCTATTAGAGTCGCGATTATCCATCGAGATAATCCCTCGGTCACTCTATCAGTTCTGTTTTCTCATGCCAAGTCAGAATCCAACACCAATTTGTCATCTTTGAATGTTTACATCGGGGTGGGGTTCAAGTGGTGTAGATCAACGAAAATTCTAAACTGAAGAGGTGTTACACCGTGAGACACAAACATAGTAGGTCTCAACAAATCCTAGCAGTGGGGCCCATACACCATCTTATTTTCATTAATTGAGAATCACTGGATCTCCACTCGGTGTAAAACAAAATGTTAAGTGGCGATGAGGGTAGAGTCACTCATATGGGTCCATGAGACCTACCTCCCCAAAGGAATATTGGGGATCCATTTTTTTTGCTACCGGAACCGATATACGTACAATGGTTCTAGAAGACGGTAACCATCACTTAGGTACATGTGTCTCTCTTAGAGAGATTCCCCAAAGTTTACCGTCACTACGATTTCATTATTACTAATCGGAGAAACATAGAAAATGGTGTGAAACAAGAAAACGGTGAAAGAACCATTCCTCTTTGGGTGGAAGAAGAAGAAGAAGCATCTACAGATTAAGAAGCTAGGGTTCTTCAAATAGATACAGTTAGTACATTCCTCTTTCAATCTCGTTTTAGCAACATGCATTTTCAGGGTTTATTGGAGGTAAAATTTGAGGGTTTATCAGTAAAATCTTGATTCTAGGGTTTATGGAATTTTACTGTCTGATTCATGTTGTAACATGTGGTATTATTATGTGATTTGAAGGTTTAATTGATGGAATTTTTGTTTGGTTCATGGAATTTTGATTGTAGGGTTTATACAATTTTGGTTTCTTTTTACTGTCAAATCAGCAAGTAAATTAGTGTGTTTCTAATGGTTTGGTTAGTTTTGAATGGAAATTTGAGTGTTAGGGTTTGATTCATTTCTCTAGTTCAGATTACATACATCAAAGTCATTATTCCCCAATGACATTTTATTTACCGATTTCTGTTTGTGTTTGTTGCAGCTGAGACATGTTGATATTCATTCCTAATCATACTGCTCTTGAACAATCACACTTGACAGGTAAATGCGCCGGTGTTTCTTTTTCTTTACCACATTGAGTATCAATATTAGACTTGTAGTGTTTTATCCTTATTCTTGTTGGTGCATGTTTAAAATAAATTGTGCAGTCTCTTCAGAGAATAAAGCTTTAATGAGTTGAACATTCAACATAAACTAGTGTATCTTCTTTCAGCTTGTATCATGATGTCAGAGGTTCAGCATAATTTGGATTGGGGTGCAGGGGGATGATCTAATCCTCGTATCCATTTGTCACACCAAATTAGGACTTTAGTGCCACATCTTACATCTTAGAAGTGATATTGTTGAATTGTTAGTAATCCCTGCTCAGTCGCTTTCCAAACCCATGACGAGTTTGATCTTATCCTGAATATGAAGGAAGTCATTGTGTGAGAAGTATTTTGCTCTTAAAATTTGAACCCAAAGCTGATTAGTTTTAAGTTCTGATTCTTTACTTTTCTTATAAGATAAGGAATAAAAAATACGTTGAGAAGTAACCAACTAAAATCCTCGAGTTCTGACATTGAAATTCTTGATACTAATGAGATTGTAGCAGCAAATGAACCAAAAGTAAGGAAGCCAAAAGTATCCAAGAATGTTGAAGATCCACTTCATTCTCGTGATAAACCAAAGCGTGCATGTGCTCCTTTAAAATTGCAGGAGTCGTATTTTACCTATCCGAAAAAACCTTCTGTCGTGGAAGCCAAAAAAGAACGAACTGTGAAGAATGAAACTAGCACAATTACATCTGGTCCAGTTGATTCCCGACCTCTAAGAAGAGTCAATGATTTCACATCCCCAGTGCAATGTGAAACCATTGCCTCTCGAGTCGTCAGAAGTAGATGGGTTAAATATGTCTAGTTTGATCTTGTCTTGAGGAAGATAAAGAAAAAACAACAGGGGTATTATGTTAAAAATTTGTGTTTTTTTTTTTTTTGTTTTGATAAAACAACAATTCATAAAGTTATATACCCATGGATAGATCTCAAATATACTGAACAACATACTACATTATTATATTACCACAATGTACTTAAAAACTTTCTAACAAAAAGATAATAAGCCATACTACATAATATTTCACCACCATCTAACAAATGAGTACTTCAAATAGACCTTCTAACCACTACATGCTGACCTGCAGTCTTGATATAGGTTGAGGTAAGTTGATTGTTATCCATTACAATGGGGTCCTCTCCAGGAGGAACAATCAGGCTCACATTGATGCCGTCAATCACAGGTACATAATCGGTCAGATCCTTCAGGAGTTCTTTGAAAGTAACCACTTTTGCATCACAGTTTGCGTAGGTACCTGCAGTCCCTCTCCCGGTTATCACACCAGTAATACCGTTCTGATCTTCAACAGTAAAGTTCACAGACTTGATATGTGTATTAGATCTTACAACGGGAGGAGGTAGCTGAATAAAAATAGGGTTAGGAGTTGTGGTCAAACCTACAATGGCAGGGATTCTGATTCGCCGAGTGGCGGGAGGAGAAAGGTACGATGCCATGAGAGATCGAAGAGTTTTTGGTCTGCCAACTTGGCTTATGTTTTTGCGAACAAAACCCTATAGTTGGGTACTTTTCTTTGTCTCGTTCTCTTTGTTTTTTTCATGCTGGTGGTGGTTATCCGAATCCGGATACTCAAATCAATCTTGTAAGTCTCTCAATTTTTTTTGTAATAACCTTTACAGATTTGATTCTTTTGATTTCTTATTTCACTAGTTAATCCGTCTTTCAATTTTTTTGATGCCCTAGGTCTAAGAGAAATGAGACACTTGGATATCTCAATGTATTAGTTTGTTAATTGTAATTTTGATCATGTTGTTAGTTTTTAATTAATTTGGAAAAGAATAAAACAATTGATAAAAAAATATCTTATATGTTAAAGTTACAATGATATAAACGGGTGATATTTATGTTGAAATATATATGTACATATCTATCATGAAAATGAAGAGATAAGGGATGGGGAGTGGGAGTGTGAGGATGAGGAGGACAATCATGGTGATTTAGCGAGATTCTTCATCTCTTTTAGCTGTTAAAAAAGAAAACATTAGATACTGGTGGCTGTAACAGCGAATTGGTTACCAGTAACATCTACCGAAGTTGAAGTCCGATTTGAAAGACATTAATTTACATGGATCAAAAGCTAGTCTAGAAATTGAAAACAACGGAGGTTGATCTTCCCAATTTCTTCCCTCTTTTGCCACCAAATCTGCAGCTCCATTAGCAAAAGCCAAAAAAGCTTGGATGAGGCAAAGGTATTAAGTCTTCTTCTAAATAGCCTATCAAAAGAGTTTTCCAATTCTAATTTCGAGCTTCTTCTTCCTTTTCTTCTTTCAGCCAATGCGGAAGTCTGTTCTTTCACTTGTTTCTTAAGTCACCTATGGTCGGAGAGTTGTTGAATACGTCCCCACCCTTGAGGAGCATTTCCTTCTAAGGACCGGCTTCCTTAAAACTAGGTTTTTTTAATCAATAGTGCCTGCAACACAAAAAAAAAAAAAAAAACTCATTACTATATACTTTTAGATCTTTGTTATTAAAACATTAAATAAAAAACTGACCTTAAACTTTTGTGTCTCTTCTAGTGTCCACATTACTCCTTGTCTTCTCTTCTTTTTGACGGACACAGCAGCTGCAGCACAAGTAGGAGTTGTAGTGAGAGGCACGGTTGATGTAGCACCAGTAGGATGGATTGCCTGATATTTCGAAGATCCTTCAAACTTTATCTTGGTTTTCCCCTCCAAACAACAGAAGAAGAACCATCTCCTATCATTGATGCTTGTGTCCTTTGTATCCGTTCAAGAATCTTTCTCCCTGCCTCTTCTTTTTTTCTCGGGTATTAGTTCTTATGTTGATTCCTCCTTGGTTACTTACTTTCTTTCTCGATGCTTGTTTCTTTAACTTACTTCTTCTTAGTACCCTTTTCCCTTCTTCATGATCAAGAACAATTACATTATCCTCACTCGGACTAGTAGAACCCTCACCTCCGGCTTGGTTAGTCTCTGCTTGTTTCGTTAACTTAGTTCTCTTTCGTACCCTTTCTCCGTGTTCATGATCAAGAACAATGACATTATCCTTACTCGGACTAGTAGAACCCTCACCGCCGGCTTGGTTACTCTCTGCTTGTTTCTTCAACTTACCTCTCTTTCGTACCCTTTCTCCGTTTTCATGATCAATCTCACTATAATAAAAGAAAGCCTCTTTTTGGTAGAAGATCCCCTAAATGACTAAGTTATCATTCTTCAATGCTATTTCTCCTTTTGAATTGTATAAATTTCATAGTAAGAGAGGGTTAAATGACATATCGTAATCATCAAATTGAATTGTGACTGTCCAAAGAGTCTGGGGAACTACTCCTTTCTAAGCCATTCAGCCCTACCTCTGCACCCACCGTAAGTATTTCTTGAGGTCTACATTTTCTTTTATCAGGCACACCTGATAGAACATGACGAGCAGACCCATATTTAATTCCATGTTTTAACGTGCCACAATAACACACACACACACACACACGCACGCACGCACGCACACTACGCCAGATCCTGCATTGTGCAACACTTCTATTTTTTCATGTGCAACGGATATATCCGTTGCACAACAATATCCGTGGCACAAAATGATATATCCGTGGCACATGTAAGTGTAACCGATAGAAATAAAAAAACAAGGACAAAGGCGGGTACTTTAGTTATTTGAGTGAGGGTAAATATGTCCATAAAATTATTTATTTTCCATTTATCCTGATTCTTTTCATCTCCTTATATTTTCCATCTTTCATTTTTTTTTCCAAACCTCCCCGCAGCAGCATACAAAAGAAGAAGAAAACCCTTGTTAGCCATCTCCTCTTTGATTCTATTCTTCTCTTGATTAGAGTTTCTGTTTCTCATCTCCTTCTGTTTCTCGATTAGGGTTTCTGATTTCTCGTTTCCTTGTGTATCTTGAATAGGGTTTCTGATTTCTCTACGATTTCGAGCTTATTGATTTAATTTTGGGCACTTCATAATGTAGAAAGCAATGATTAAAGCTCTTACTCATGGTAATCCTGGTTAAAGATTAGGGATTTTTCAATTTTAGGGTTTTATCTAACTGCGGGTAAAGATTAGGGATTTTTCAATTTTAGGGTTTTATCTAACTGCGGGTATTTTTGCAGATGTTAAGATTTTTACGGCCAATGTGATTCTGGTTAGGGTTTCTATCTCTTTGCATGTTTCTCAGATTCGGAATTAAAATTTTGTCAATTTTGTTTGTAGAATTGGGTTTTAGTAGTAGTACTGATTTTGTTTGTAAATTTGGGTTTTATCTTGTTTTCCTGTTCAGAAAAGAACCCATGTTTTAGATTTCCTTATACAACATTTCTTTAGTTTTAATTTCAGCAAACAATAAGAGCAATTGTGAGCTCAAAACTGTTTGTTAAATTGTTTGAATGGAGCTGAAATACTTTAGTTTCAGTATGGGTGTTGATAGTATTGTCTTCTCCCTTCTTCTTTGTAAGAAATACCCATGTGCGATGTTTCTGGTTCTTGAGTAAAAGCCTAGAATTGTCTGGCCAGAATTTTTAAATCTAGTATGTTGGTATGAAGTTTTGGCTCATAGTTGCTCTATCATGCAATATTCTAGGGATGTGTCATTGCTGGAGATTATTACTTGTTTTTGGTAATGTGATGTAGCTTCCCAATGAAAGTGAGAAATAAAGGTTGCCTGGATGAAGGGAAAACTGTTATAGAATACGTTGTTCTTGTATGTTTGTGTTATGCATTTGAGTGTGTTTTGGTGCTTTTGGACAGATATGTTGTTGGTATTGATGTTGATACAGAGTCCCTTGAAATTACAACAGAGACTGCGGAGGATCTTGAGGTGATATCTCACTTTCCTTGCTTCAGGGTGTTTTTTATTTTCTCTCATATGACGTGCGATTAGTGTTAACTGAATATTTTCATGACTTCATTGAATTGGAGAGCTTAATTCTGTGATTGGAGATGTGAAATTATTAATGATTTTGAAGTATTTGAAATGACCATGTTGTATTTATGGTTATGGTATAGTAGTCTTGTGTCTTAAGCCTATAGTATAGTAACCTATAGTCTGTAGGTTGTGCAGCTGTGCTAGTGTGTTGCTTTTCTTCGCTTCTATCTGTTCTCGAGTCAAGTTCTTCGGAATTGTAAGAAAAAAAAGGAGATAACTGATGAGTTTAAGGTTTGATGGCAGCTCTCTGGTAAGGCTACCAACACGGTGCAAGGTGTGATGCAGCAAACATACGAAACGGGAGTTGGATGCCTTAACACAGACTATTATGGTTGCAAAAGGGTCACAAAATCTCTCTTGCCTCTTCTGAAGCTGTCTAAATCAGGTGCAAGGATTGTAAGCGTGTCTTCTCTTAGATAAGAACTTAAGGTAACTCCAAATGACTTTTAAGCGTAAAATTAAACTTGTTTATGTGGTGCCAGGGTTGGGTGTTCTTCCATTTTAGTTGTGGTGCTTGATGTTGGAAACAAGCCTCAGTAA
>JAJJMA010063945.1:0-23222 GCA_023529015.1 Papaver nudicaule
AACTCTGACATACAGAACTTAACTCGCTTCCTAGAACAATGACAGAACGATAACAAGCAACATGAATAGATAAAGCTCAAATACACCCAACTAACAAAAAAGGATTCCCAAATATCGTCAATTTAGCAACGCAATCAAAAATTATTCAACCCAAAAATATCGAAAGTGACAAGTATTTCCCTAAGTACCAAAATTAGTACAGATCAGACTTATACCATGTTCGGCTTTAAAGTATTGAATCCAGCTCCTAGTACTTCACTCACATAATGGTACAATTCAATTGCATTCATAGACCTAAATTGTGAGTTTTTCATGGACACATTCTACAGCAAAATTTGTATCGCATTCTACAGCAAGGGAAATAAACCAATCACCTTACATTACAATTCTACAGAATTCTGATTACTTGAACAAAACATTCCATTATTCAATGTTTTGGGGGCAGTTAAACAATGGATCAAACAAAAAAAGGCATCACCTTTATAAAATATTTTCCCAAAAATGTAAACCAATTACTTACATGAAGAAAGCAGCAGCGAATAGAAGTCCAATAGATAGCATGGAAAAGGCTAAGGTTGGATACCAAGCTTCTGGAACTGGACTAGTAATGGGTTTCCCTGATTGAGCCTTTACCAACAAAAAAAAAAAAACAACACAAATTAAAATAAAGATCGAAACTTTATACATCTAAAATGGGTTTTTGTGTTAAAATCAAACTTACCATCTGAGTGATTTTTGCAATTTAGGGCAAAGGGGTTATGAATCTGGCTTTTTCCTCTCTCAGAGTCTCTCAAGTCTTTTGCTAGTTGTGTCAAAGCTCAAGCCAAAAGCATAAAATAGAGACAAACTTGGCTTGGCTTGCTCCGGGTTAGGCTTGATTGGCTTGGCTCAGCTCGGCTCGGCTCGGCTCGACTATCATTCACAGTCATTTTCTTGTTAAACGGCCTTTGTTGACTATCTATGACCACGGTCAAATGGCATAGAGCTGAGAGTGGAGTCCACAAATTTAACCAAGAGGCGTTAGCCAAATTGGCAATGAGTTTGCCAAGAACCTAACTCTCATACTTGAAGTCAGTGGCTCGAGCTCCGCTCCAGAGTTCGCCAGGAGCATGACTCTCGTACTTGAGGTTAATGGAAATGGTTTGAATTTTCGCTCCAAAGATTAGATATCTCATAGTAATAACTCCTCTTTTGTTTCACCTTTTACAGGTGTTGGGGTGCGTGTTTTGGTCCGGGCAAGGCAATTGGTGATGTTGTTGATCGTAAAAAAGCCAAATATTTAGAGAAATGTATTGTTCTGGGCTTTGGTTTCGGTGTGCTGGCTTTTACCACTTTGGGAGAGTTGGGTAGTGATACGGTTGAGTTTCTGAAGAGATTGCAAAACTATATGGCTAGCCACGATTCGAATGTCATAGTGGGGATTTCTTTTCCATAGGATTGGGGTTGTTCTTCAAAAAGGGATTGGAGCCTAGCTTGTTGCCAGGCTTCCATCTAATTCTTGTGATTCTGTTGATTCTGAATAATTAATAATATATTTTTTTTATAAAAAAAACGGGCATTTCACAAAAACCCATTTTAGATCAAAATCAAAGGTACTGTATAGGTTATGTTATCCTGGTACCAGTAGAATCAATTGAGACAACAAAACACGTATAGATCATTATTATTAAAAACTAGAAGAAAGCATAACATAGCAGAAAAGTGTCAACCCAACTAATATTGCAGATTACAAATCCCCCAATCAAAGAAGAATCCAGAACTGAGCTTCAGCCAGTGGGTCTCGCCAAATACATGGAAAGTATGAGGTTGAGAGGCCCGAATGGGCGGCAGCTGATAAACATCATAGATAGATAGATTAATATTTAGCCTATTGCAAGCACTGCAGCCATAACTACACTTGAAGGATGGAAACATAACCAACCCATGAGAGACAACTATTCTTGGTTGTTGAAGCTAGGGATATTGGGGGACTTCAAACAGCCATTGGTCAGCTAGCATGTATCGCATATGCAAAAGTGTAGACCCATAGACACAGAACCCCTTGTCATACAAGGGGAGTGCTTTGGGATTGTTATATATAATGAGTCCTTATCCTAGATACAAGGTTAGACGCAAAACTGAAAGAAAGTTAATGTTTATGCTCATTCAAATCATTGTGATCAACAGACAGCAGCCAACTCACACAAGTATATATGATCATGAAACCGATTAAGCATATTTTATTGACCTTCAATGGATATTGAAAGAAATAAACATCATATTTGAAATGAATGATTGAAAAATTTTATCAGTAATTTTTATCTCGAAAGTGTAGATATATAATCAATAATGTCAAAGAAAAAGACTGGCTCTGAAGGCTCCCTATGGCAATATGGGAGACAAGACAGTATAAACCAGATTAATAAGCCCACAGCCGTGTGGCAAAAAGGATAGATATTCCGACTGTCTTTTGAAAGTCACAATGGAGAAGAGGGAACCCCTCCGGACGTGAACGGGGTAGGATAAATACCAACCACTAGGTGGAGAAAAGGTCATAAGATCGACTAATGTCTTTATATGGGTAATGCCTACTTAGAGATAAGGACAACATGATAATCAAAGGATCAGGATAATAAGTGACGATTATGTCTGCCTGATCCAGATAAGATAATAAGCGACGTAATGGTCTGCCTAATGCCGTGAAGAGAAAAAAAAAAGGTAAGTTCATCCCGCCAAGCACTCAGAATATTACATATGGTAGCATGGCTGTCTCTTTTTTACAGAACTAGTCAGTGAAGGCGTAACAAGCGATCATAGCGGCGGAGAAGACGAGTCAGAAAATCAACCCTTTCAGCAGCAGCGAGACGAGAAGATACCATGTGCCAGAACTCCTCATCGGCAATACGAGAACCAGCCCAAGCAAGAGATATGGATCCATTACCAGCTAATCCTTCAACGCAGTTTGTTGATAAGCAACACCAATGGCAAGATTGGAAATCTTGCATCGATGACGAGCACTCTCTTCCCGGTGGCAAGCACGGTCTAGCGCAACAGCAGAAGTCCGCAGTTCGGAGATAGCCTTCAACCTTCAGCAGAGAGATAGGAGTATTTAGAAGCAGGCAAACTGGGAGTAGCAGCAGCAGAGGATAAATCAAGATTCGAAGAAGAATATGACGACGACAGCCTAAGTTCAGCATTTACAAAGGAAGTGGTAACATCAGAAGTGGCATCAACAACGACACCAACATATTTTTTTTTATCTTTCTTCCTCCAAGAGTGTCGTTCATACTTGATAAGATCGTCTAAAGGAAGAAATAGAAGCAAGGATTAAAGGTTGATTCAATTCAAAAAAAAAAAAAAAAAAAGGAGAAGAGGTATAGCTACGCATAGCAAAAGAAACACTCACCAGAAGCCATAACAACAAAGCAATACAGAAGAAAATGAGAAGCCTTGAGGTATTTATAGAGATACCTCGAGAAATGAGAAAAGTGTACTTGTTGTACTGAATTACGCTTGCGCGACTCAGCAACAAGATAGAAGAATAAGAAAGGTCCGCATCAACGCACAATGAAGACATCCGCAACAACCGACTAAGGAAAGAAGCAGCGCCAACAGAAATTAGAAGCATCCGCAACGACATTAGAAGATCAGCATAACCTCCGCCAATCAATCATCCTGAGGTTCATAAAAAAAGGCAGATTGTGGGTGCCATATTTCATATTACCTTAAAGACCAGCGCAACACTCTAAGAGAATAAGCGGAGGGAGTGTCCTCCGCTATCCATAGAATAAGTAGGCGGGGAGATTAGCCCCGCCCTCTCTGTATGTATAGCCCGTCCGCATAGTGGGTCTCTACTTATCCGCACAAGCGGAGGGAGGGAAGTATAACCAATATAGTGTGTATATGTATTGTTTAGCTTAGTACTATTGGATCACTGTGAGGAGTGTCCTCAGTGATCTCTATAAATACGAGACCTCTTACCCTTATAAGGAGAATCGGTAACCATTCATATCAATAAGAGAGAGAGCATTATCCATATTGTCTTCCCTCACTTGTGTTCTAGTTACTTGGGTGTGTTGAATGGTATTTCCAGCAACTACAGCAGCCCCACACTATGTAGTTTTAGTTCTTCCTATAGTAAGAAAGTTGTCGCCTTAGATTGTTATACCATTATCTGACATTTTTTTTGCAACATTAGACATGCATTTAAGAAGTCGTCCAACTTTGGTCGTCTCTTCCTTGTTTGCAATAAAATGACCATATGTTCATGAAAAAACATATCATATGCATCTATATTTTTTGAACGACACCAACATTCTAAGCTTAAAATGTCAACACTAGGGATATTTCCTTGATCAACAACTTGAATGCTCTTGTATGTGTATGGAAAACGACTCGAGTTGGGTTGTGTTGTTCATGAAAAACCCATAAAACATATCGGTCGAGCACTTGACTTGGGCTTTATACCCTATGGCATGAGCCATGGACAACAATAGTGTTCCAGATAATGAATGCCTATCGTCAATGTATTTACTGTAAATCCTTACAAACCGAGAGATAAAACAACACCAAAATAACTCACTCGCATAACATGTGGCCCTGCAAATTCAAAAGGTTGGAGGTGGCGGGGCCCACGTGTTATGCGTGAGTGAGTTGTTTTAGTGTTATTTCTGTTGTGTCTGCCTAGAACTACTGATGTATTTATTTATAATAACAGCTGTTAAAGACTCACCACCGAATCCCACAATCTTTACCACCAAAAAAACTAAGGACTAAGAGATTTTGCGACAGATACGCAGGAATCCGTAGCGGGTTTGTTTTTTTTTTTTTTTTTTTAAAGCAAAGACCACAAAAGGCTAATGGTAAGCATCAACAGACGGCACAAGCCAACCAGGAGGTCTGGACCAGTACATGGATTGATTGTTTTCTTTTGCCCACTTAGTCAGAGAGTGAGCAACATTGTTACAATCTCTAGGAACATAGTTAAATTTATAGGCAACAAGCGAGGAAGAAAAGAACTTAATATCCATAAAAATAGCATCCGTATTCTGGTTTCCATCAAAATTGCCAGCAGAAAATTGATTGATGAGGACCAGAGCATCACTTTCTGTTAGAGCATTGCTCGGTTGAACCCACTGATATTGCTATCTCAAGTCAGTTGTCAAGTTTATGTGACAAAAACACAATCCTTGATAAGTTTACTCTACAACCTCGGACTAGGATAGTTTTAGGTAATCGAGACGAAGACCGCTGAAGACGAAGACCGGAGTTTACTACTTGATAAATCATAACGTCCTCGCTTCCGTATCGTATTTACCATTTCTATCATATCAGTAGTCTATGATGTTGTTTACATGATCCGAAGGTATTCTAGGATTCTTCACCTTTGCATTTGTCACATCCGTGATATTATGTATAGGTAGAGTATGTTGAATTGTCTCTTGAAATGACCTCAACGGTGAACGCGTACATGAACGTGTACATGTGTTGGTTATGGCATTCCTGAGAACGAGCAAAGTCTGTATGAACGCGTACATATAAGTTCACTGATTACTCCTGAATTCTCCTGAACTCCAATTGACTGCTCTATGAACGCGTACATATAAGCCATGAGAAAACTTCCAACTTTCATATCTTGAGGTTTTCGGTCTAGGCATGATTAGTTCTCGGACTCGTCATTACTTGGCCCATGGAATTCAACTACTTTATCTAAGCGATGTTCAAACAATTATTTAGACCAGAAGTCGCAAGCGATGTTCAAACATGATTTGGACCAGAAGTCGCAAACCTTCAATCAAGATTGAGTATTCTTAACTGTTGGCCTAGTCCAAAGTTAACAGAAGATTGAGAATGGGTATTCAAGCTATGGACCTTCTTAGTTTCGGAACTTGCTTGAGCCCTACTCAAGGTTGCTTAAACTTTAAGCAAATCTTCCCTTGGTGATCACTATAAATAGATGACCTTCTGCAAGATACAATCTCAATCCTCTATACATCTGTGTATCCTTGCATAAAGGTTGGTTGGCATCTCGAGGTCCTTTTGGACTATGACTATTGAAAGACTTCACTTGAGGATCGTGAAGCACAGGTCGGAAGTTAAATTCCTGATCCTGTATATTGGGTCGATTGAATATTTCCAATCTTATCACGACCAATATTTGATAGAAACTTCGTAAGGTAGATCTTGAATCGTAAACCCTAGAAGTTCCTTAACGTATATTCACAAAGTAGGTTTAATACTAAGTTCGTCAAACGTTAATAGGTAAAGTTGTTTAGGCTAGATCAATAAGCCCTATTCAACAAATCAGATTTCCCTTAACCTTGACTTTAAGTCTAAAGGAAATCATAATCGTATTCTCGTTTAATTACTTAGATACTTTTAGGCGTCCTGTTAGAGGCAGGGTAGCGCTAGTCTTCACGAAGGGAAGTGGAGCAACTCTTAGGCCTGTAAAGGACGTCAGCTAGGGGAATCAAGTACGTAGGTTTCTGCGGGAGCCAAGAGACGTAGGAGCACATTGGTAGCTAACTTGCTTGTAGGACAAATTCAGTCTCGATACATTCCAGTCAGAAGTCTGAGAGTAGGCTAGCGTCTGTATTCGGTTAATACTGAGGGTGTTCACATCTGGATGAGGTCCCGGGGTTTTTCTGCTAGGTTTGCAGTTTCCTCGTTAACAAAATTCGGGTGTCTTGCATTACTTTTCCCTTTCGCATTATATTGTCTCTGATCTATATAATTGAAGTAATTGCAATTCATAACCTTTGAGTGAATCCATCTCTGTTGAGATCTACAAGAACCACGTTCTTGTTAGGGTTCGGTTCTCTGAACTATACTCAGGTTGTTGTTTGAATATTGATTTGTGAGATCGTTCAAACAACCGTAATCAACTAGGTTTACGAAAACTAAAAGTTGGTGGTGTATCTCCCTCTTTTTCAGTTGGTATCAGAGTAGGCAAACACCTTGTAAAAGACGTAATTGTCTGTGTTTGACGCTTTCGTGAATCATGAATAAAAATACCATGAAAAATAGATCCTCGGACGGACAAACTTCGTCCCTGAAATCCAAAATGATTGACTGGACTAACCGATGCTATCATTGTTATGATATTGGTCACACTTCACGTAGGTGCAAAATACACAAGTGGGAAAAGAAGGTGCTTATGCTTCTTACACAAAAGAGCATATCTACAACTATAATCGGTTGCATTAGCCCAGTGTCCATGCTCCTTGACCTACTATTAAAATATCTTCTGATAAGACTCACAAAGAAGATAGTCCAGAAAAAATAGATATTGGCTCAGGCACTCTCAAGACTAGTCTTGAAAATGATGTCCTATAATTTCCCAAAACGCTTCATCCCTGATTCAGGCATATGAAACTATTCTTGACAAGCTCATAACAACTCTTGTAAATACAAAAGTTGACATCCTTATAAAGGAGAAAGGGAAATTAAGGGAGTCATGCTCTATACTTGGTGAACCGCCGGTTCACCTCAACACAATATAATTGTGTTGTGCCTTCTCACCACTAAGAAGTACCCATTATGATTGGTGAGAATAAAGGCAATTCTTTTGGGTACAATAAAAAACAGAACATGGGACTACATTCAGGATCGTCATCTTTCTTCATTAAAAGAACCCAGGTATGCTTCAAAATTATATTCTTAAGATGATCAAATAAAATAGTTCTTATTGCGTTACTGAAACAATTTGTGAATATTCACATTTAGTATCTTATTAAAAAAAACCTTGGTTGTTTAATTAAGGTTATCTTCAAGAATTAAAATTGTCTTACAGTTTGTGTTATTGTGCCTTATTGTTTAATAAAAGTGGGACCTTGGTATTACATACAATAATTCTTGTAGAAAATTCCTAAGTATGTCATTCATAAGATATCATCACATGTTGATCTTGCTCCAACGTGATGTCAAATTAATGAGATGAAATGTCTCAAGGACTGTGAAAAATTCCCTAAAAAGGTTGTCCTGAATATCTTATGAGCACTTTATTATGTCTTGTAAAGAAATTGTTTATAAAGTGCTACCACATCCATAAAAAGTCCAAAATGTAATGACTTGTCGACTTGATGTGAGTATCAACAACTCGTCAGCTATCTCAGAACAACCTCCCTGCCTCTGTCTCCTAAGGCAAGAGTTGAGACCAGGATCCATGAGGAAACCCTGAGAAAAAGCTAAGAGTTTTATGAGATTCCTTCATAATGTTGATATATAAACTTAAAAAACTCTTCTTGGCAAAGATTCAGGGATTACATAAGAAAAATTGTTAGATATTTTGGGTATACATTAATTCTCTGAATATGGGCGCGCACATCCAATTTCATTGGACCTATTTGTGACACTTTGAAAAACTCTTGAAAATTGCCCAACTCGTTCAGGAACGTAAGGATGAAGTCCATCTTCTGGAACATACCAGAACGTGAATGATACACGTTTCAGAACCGCCTTCCTTGATAAGAGTCTTGTACTCATTAAATTCCTTATTTATCCAACCCTGAGGGATTATATATACCACACTCACAAGAACTCGGAATTCACGTTCAAGTTCTCCATAAAGCCATGAAATATATTACTCGTAGTGTCACACGAAATAATATTGAAGAGGCTTGCAAAGTTATAGATTGTGAAGGTATTGGGTTTGAAGGAAAAAGAATAGAACTGTTCTTGATGATGCTATTGCGGGAACTCTTGATTCTCAAGAAATCTATGCAACAACAAATTGTTACTTTGCCTATGATCATCAAAATGTAGAAGATGACACCATGATTTCTGCAGGGGCCGTTCACGACTTTCTGAAAGAATTTGAAGCTTTCAAAATCCAACTTGTTGACATTGTTAACAATATGGAATTACTGGAGACTGAAATTAATGAATTGAAAGCTGATATGTCAGTTATTAAGGATGACTTGAATAATATGTTTAACAATGTTTCTGATGAAGACAATGAAGATAACTATGTTCACTACGTGTGATACGTAAACGATCAAAAGGTACCTAGACTCAGCACTGTTTAAGTAAAAATATGCAGACAAGAACAAAAGAATTAGGTTAACTTCTTCGTCTTCTTTTTATTAACTTTGAGAGAAAACTTTACAACGTCTGAACTTGCGATTGTTCTCTCCCCTCTCATGTTCTACCTCTCCTCCTTTTATAGGAGTTCACTCTTTACATAATTAAATAAAGTCTATGAGTTCTAGAACTCATCTAAACTAGGAATCCAACCTAAGTTAGGAAACCTCAAACTTCTTGGTTAAGTTGTTCATATAACAACAACTGCTTCTTCTAGTATCTTCTAGATACTCACTAGTCGTATGACTCTTCTAACCTTCTTAGATACTCCTGTATCATGCCACCCCATTTTAGGAAGCTGAAACTCCTGTGTAAGCTCAGAACTGAAGGTGTGGAAACTCAGCCTCACCTTGCTCTTTGCTAAACCATTTTGCTTTGCTCGGAACTTGCCCAGCACGTCCTACACGAAACATGACTCTTTCACCTCGTCTAGTAGGTGTTGTTTTTCGTTCCACTATACAATCTTCTTTAAGAACTTCTTCTCTAGTCACCCATAAGTCATCTACAGATGGTAACTTCATTTCTTGATCTTCTTCTTCATATAGTAACGGAGGTTCAAACAATTTCAGATACTCGCCTTTAATGACCAAGTACATTTGCATGTAAGGAGGCAAATCTAGCTGAAACGCATTGTCTCCAAACTGCTTTAATATCTTGAATGGTCCATAGCGTAGTGGCTTAAGTTTTTTGGCCTCTCCTTTAAGCCGTTCCTTCCCTATGCGTAACCAGACTAAATCTCCCGGAGCAAAATTACAGGGAACACGATGTTTATCATGTTTAGCTTTATATTTGGCTTGGGACTTTTGTAACTGAGATTCTACAAGTGTTTGTATCTTCCCAATTTTTTTCACAAACTTCTGTGCACGTGCTTCTTCTTTTGTTATATCACTCGTAGCTGGAGGGAGTGAAAAGGTCATGTCAAAAGGACTCTAAGGGAGATATCCTAGACATACCTCAAAAGGAGACTTTAAAGTAGAACCATAAAAGGCTCTATTGAAAGAAAATTGGAGATAAGGCAAACTCTCATCCCATGTCTTGGGATGCTTTGAATTATATCCTCGTAAGAGATGAACCAAGGTTCTGTTTACCACTTCTGTTTGTCCATCTGTCTGAGGATGAAATGCCGTGCTATGCTTGAGTCTTGTATCCATGAGACTCCACAGTTTGGTCCAGAACTGCCCTAGAAATCGACTATCTCTGTCTAATACTATTGATGTTGGTAACCCGAAGTGTTTCCAAACATGAATAAAAAATAGTTTAGCTGCTCATTCTCATGTTACTGTCTTCTTACAAGGGATTAGGTTAATCATCTTACTGAACCTATCCACAACTACGAACAAATAGTCGTTTCCCAACTTTGTCGTAGGTAACCCTCCTAGGAAATCGATGGATATACTTTCCCAAGGCCTGTTGGGTACGGGTAATGGAATATACAAACCTCTTTTCCTATTAGATGGCTTCGAAGTATTGCATAATACACAACCTCGGATATACTTGGAAACATCAAGATGCATCCTGGGCCAGTAGATATACCTCTTTAAATTTAGTAGTGTATTTTCTACACCAAAGTGTCCTACTATACGAGATGTGTTAGCCTCCCTTATCCAATGAATTCTATCTCCATCATGTGGAATGCACAGAGCTGTTCCCTTGTACAATAAACCATCAACCAGCTGAAACTCACTTGACTGACCACTACACACTCGCTTGTATCCTTCTTTGAAATCCTCATTTGTTTCATACATCTTGGTATACTCTGTTGGAAGTAGGGGTTGTGTCTGCATGGCTACCATGAGAGCTACACTGACTGGTGGTCTCGATAACATGTCAGCCAATTTGTTAGTCACTCCCTGCTTGTACTTGATGTGAATGCTAAATTGTTCCAAATAAGATGCCCACTTCATATGACGAGCTTGTTGCAACTTGGATTGAGTTTGGAGATATTGCAGTGGCTTATGATCCGTATGTACTAAAACTTGTTTTCCAAGTAGATATGGTCTCCATTACTTCATGGCTTGGTGCATAGCATATAGCTCTTTATCATACGTAGGATAGTTTATAACTGGTCCTGAAAACATCTCAGAATGGAATGCAACCGGTTTCCCATCTTGAAATAATACTGCTCCTAGTGCATAGTTAGATGCATCTGTTTCTACCTCAAAAGGTCTTTGTAAATTTGGTAAAGCCAAAACTGGTGCTTCCGAAATCTTTTTCTTCAACAGTTGGAAAGTACTTTCATGCTTGGGTTCCCACCTAAATGGTGTATTAGTTTTGGTTAACCCATGCAATGGTGCTGCAATCTGTGAGATATGTCGTATGAATTTTCGCAGATATTGGAAAGCTCCTAAAAAACTCCTAACCTCGGTGACCGTCTTTGGTGCTGGCCATGCTGTAATAGCAGCCACTTTCCCTGGATCAACCTTGATTGTTCCTCTTCCAATTATGAATCCAAGAAAAACCAACTCGTTTGCCCAAACTCACACTTCTTCCCATTTAATCTTAAAGCATTATCTTGTAATGTTGTCATTACCTTTGTGAGATGTGTCAGATGGGCTTCCCAAGTTTTGTTGTATATGAGAATGTCATCCAAATAAACGATAACGAAATCGTCAATAATAGAACGTCAATATGAGAAGGTAGCTGGTGCATTGCATAACCCAAAAGGCATGACCATCCATTTGAATAAACCTTGTCGAGTCTTGAAGGCCGTCTTCCAAGTGTCTTCTTCTTTAATTCTGACCTGATGGTAGCCAGACTTCAAATCCAGCTTAGTGAAAAATAAAACATCTCCTAATTGATCAAAAAGATCATCAATCCTTGGCAAAGGATATATGTTCTTTATTGTGATCTTCTTTAGTGCCCGGTAGTCCACACACATCCTCCAACCTCCATCTTTCTTAGGTACTAACAAAACTGGAGAACCACAAGGTGAACAACTAGGTACAATGATTCCTTGTTCAAGTAGTTCTTGTACTTGTTTCTTAATTTCTTCAGACTCGTTTATGGATGTTCTATACAAACTTAAGTTTGGTAAAGAAGCATCCCCAACAAGTATGATTTCATGCTCAACAGTTCTTCTAGGTGGTATGACAACCTCCTCTTTAAACAGGTCTCTAAACTTCTCTTTTACCAAACCAATGTCACTATTCTGGGTGGATGACAATGTAGTATGTAGTACTATCTTCTTTTCTCCCATTACTGGTCTGATTAATACTAAGGCAAATTTTTCACAAGCATTAATCAATCTTTTGAATTGATTTGTAGACACCATGTTCATAGGTAAGTGACTCTTGCTTGCTGAGATTCGATATTCTTTTCCATTTTTTTTTAATCTGTAAATCCTTTCTCTGTGATAGAGTACTGCATCTCTCTTCCATAAGTATAGATTTCCAAAAATGACTTGTGCTACATCCAGAGGTACCACGTCACAAGTAATCTCATCTATGTACTTGTCTGTGATGGCAAACTTGAACTTACACTGAGTGGTTACTTGTAGTTCAGTGTCCTTTTGTATCCATCCTAAAGGGTAAGGTTTTGGATGAGCTGTTGTAGGAAGTCCCATTTGTTGCACCAACTTGTCAGAAATCAAATTTTTCTGACTCCCTGAATCAACGATAGCTTCTATTATACTTTGTTTCACTTGAATCTTAACATGAAACAATTCTTCTTTTAAGTCTACTTCTTCTTTCTCAATGTTTCCTAGCATTAAAGTAAGCTTTGGATCTGGTTGGTGTAACTCAGGAAGTTCTTTTATGCTGGGATCTTCTGCTATTAAGGTAGTTTTCCTTGTATTCCTAAACCCTTCACTCTCTTGCAATTTTCTTGGTTTGAGATGAGGATGTAAAATCCAACACGTATCTTTAACATGCCCTTTTCCTTGATAATTTTCACACACCTTGTCATCCTTATCAGCATTGAAAATCTTACTCTTTGTTTCAATTCTCCTATAACTCCTTTCATCTCCTTTGATTCCAACCTTCTTGCTCTCAGTATTAGAAGCACTCTTATTTTTGGATTCAATAGCAACTGCTTTAGTAATAGCATCTTCAATGTCTATCACTCTAAAGAGTTTTAGTTCTCTTTGTATATACTCAACAAGTCCACCTACATATTTACGAAAAATCTCTTCGCTATCAATATCAAGTTCTAGTGCCAATGCTTGGTTGTAAAATTCAGTAGTATAATCTTGCACGCTATGCTGGCAATTTTGCCGGAGATATTGTTGCCACATGAACCACCTCTCATCTTCATAACCAACATGATAAAAATGTATCCTGATAAGCTCTTTGAATTTTTTTCCAAGTCATCTGCTCTATTTCATGCTTCTTCTTATAGGTTTTCCACCAGGTCGAGGCATGATTGGCCAACTTTAAACTAGCAAAACTGATCTTCTGTGATTCTTCCAGCTGATGGACGGTAAAATAGGTTTCTAGCTTATCTATCCACCCATCTAGTTTCTCTGCATCCATAGACCCATCGTAGTCGGAGATTTCAAACTTGAACTCGACCTTCAACCCACTATAGGGGTTCTTGTTGAACACATCTTCTTCTTCAGCTTCACTTTCTTCGTTTTCGTTCTTCTTAGTTTCATCCTCTGCTTCTTCTTCTTCTGTGTTCTTTTTAATAGGCTTGTGCTTGGTAGTTTCACGATCACCAGTACTTGCCTTTATAAACTTATCTAAGGTATCACTTAGATTTTGTATTTTCAGTTCTAGTTTTGCAAACTTGTCCCCGTCTGTCTGTGGAGGGTTCTTTTCTTCTTCTCCTCCCATCTTGGCTTTAGTACTTTTTCTAGGTTTCCTTGTATCTGGTAGTACTATAGTAACTTCTCCTGATCGTGTATACTGAAATCTCGTCAAGACCATAAACCACAACCAACCCTAGAAGTCAGAACGTGGCTCTGATACTGCTTGATACGTAAATGATCAAAGGTACCTAGAGTCAGCACTGTTTAAGTAAAAATATGCAGACAAGAACAAAAGAATTAGGTTAACTTCTTCTTCTTCTTTTTATTAACTTTGAGAGAAAACTTTACAATGTCTGAACTCACGATTGTTCTTTCCCCTCTCTTGTTCTACCCCTCCTCCTTTTATAAGAGTTCACTCTTTACATAATTAAAGAAAGTCTATGAGTTCTAGAACTCATCAAAACTAGGAATCCAACCTAAGTTAGGAAACCTCAAACTTATTGGTTAAGTTGTTCATAAAACAACAACCACTTCTTCTAGTATCTTTGTTTGTACATAAACTATCCTAGTCTTACGTCACTAACTTACAAGATATATATAGTATCAAACCCATGGATCTACTCAATATAAAAGAGTAACATCCATTAAAACACATAAATAACTAAGAACACTAAATTACTTCTTTAAAGCTTTAATTGATCATTCATATGAAGATGGTAATCATAATACAATATACAAGTTTTAGTCTTAATTAAATGACTTTGAGTAAGCCAACAACTGTCTAGTACAGTGGTTAAGGCACCCCTTTCGTCCATAATGCGGGCGGGAGGTAGAGGGATCGATTCCCACTAGGGAAGGTTGGAAACCTCATTTTCACCAATTTCCTCTATGGATAGAGATGAAATTGGATCTTGTTGTTGGGGTGGCGGCTGGATCAGCAGTGGGGCTGGTCCAGCTTGCTGGGTTTGCTCAGGGGAGTGGGCTCAGCTGTGCCGTATCAAAATAACTAAGAACACTAAATTACATCTTGACTTTGAGTAAGGTTACAAGATAATGTTGATGATAATTCTCACTGAGCTCACTACTTAGTTCTTCTCTCTCTAATTCTTGCACTCCAAAGTCCATCATCATCTCATTCCTCTGAGCTGAGTATTTATAGGAGTCCTAAGGCGGTTCTCAGATATCTGCGTTCACACCTGGTGGGGTCCTCACTCCTCCTTTTGTAGTGCAGTTCTCTTCTCTTAGTCTGCGGCCTCTCACTTACTTACAACTGAAGTCTTCTTCCGTGTGCGGATTTCTCTTGTTTCCATCGCTGAGAACTTGACACGCGTCCCTTGACTTCTGACTTGTTCTGACCGCGCATTGAATGAAAGTGGTTGGATGTTTCCCACGCCTCACAGCTGTCTCTCGAGATACTTGTCCCATCAGTTCTGTCGTGGTTGGTTCTTAGCCCTTCATCCGGATTCTCTCTCGAGATGAGTAGTAGGAACTTTGGATCTTACTCAGTGCTTTGCTCTTACCTGGCTTATCCTACTTCCACTTCTCAGATTCTTACACGTGGGCGGTGGGTACTTTGTACCAACAATCTTCTATATACTCACTAGTCGTATGACTCTTATAACCTTCTTAGATACTCCCGTATCAACGTGTTCAAGAAAGCTGATGACTTCAACAGTTCAAGTGAACCTGAAGAAGATCCTGAAGAAGACACTAACTCTGATAACTAGGTCAGTTTTTAATTAGCATAGTTAACTCCTTATTAAAAAGCTTTTGTCTTTTCCTTAGGGTTTGGGTAATCACTATGCTAGAAGTAGTCATCTTTTGATTTAAGCATGATTTGCTTCTGACTCTTATGGCTAAGGGGAGACGATTTTGATAATAAGGAACCCCGTAGGCAACAATGTTGAACTCCGCTGGATTAAATGTTGTACCTTTAATTATTAGTTTTATAACCACTAGGAAGGGGTAACCTAATGTTTTCTCTAAAGGTGATGGTTGACCGAAACTATCTGAGAAAGTAGGAAGATTAAACCTTGAATTTCTACTTGACCGTAACTGGCTAGGAAAGAAAAACATATTGACAATTTTCCTTGTGAAATTGTACATCACCCAAGAATTTATTCCAAATCCTTGCTTGGGAAGGTCGTCGCGTTGTTCCTTATGGAATGACACATAATGGGGGAGAGTTTGAACTTGTGCTTCATGGTAATATCTTTTTGGGGTGTGCGGTTGTGGAATCTGCGAGAGAATTGCATCTTTTTATCTCTCGTTTCAGGTATGTTTACCTTTGTCTACATTGATTATTGTGGTTTTATGAGGATTCCTATATTTCTTTTTCTTTGTCTATTTTATGACAAAAAGGGGGAGAAATCTTGTAGTAAGGGGGAGTAAAATCTTTCTATCTACTACGACATTGTCATAGGGGGAGTAAAATCGATGTGCTTGTCATGTCAAAGAAAAAGTTAGTGTATTGAGTAAGGGGTAGAACATATCATATTGTGTAGTATCTTGAAGCATCGATGCAATATGCTTACAAGTTTTATATACTACTCAATTGCATAACAAACTCTTGTTGGACTATGTCTTCTAGAAACCAAGATGTGTGGTGACTTTGAAGTTTGTTATCTCTACCTTGAATCTTCACTTGCAGGAACACTCTTATCTGAAGACGCTGGAGATTACAAGAAGATCAAGTACATTATGGTTAGGGCTAAAAGATTTTACTTTTTGAATCCATATGTAAGATTGGTTTTTGTCGCTAAAATTGACAAATGAGGAGATTGTTAGAGCATTGCTCGGTTGAACCCACTGATATTGCTATCTCAAGTCAGTTGTCAAGTTTATGTGACAAAAACACAATCCTTGATAAGTTTACTCTACAACCTCGGACTAGGATAGTTTTAGGTAATCGAGACGAAGACCGCTGAAGACGAAGACCAGAGCTTACTACTTGATAAATCATAACGTCCTTGTTAAAGGTTAGAAAGGTTTTTCCTTTCCGTATCGTATTTACCATTTCTATCATATCAGTAGTTTATGATGTTGTTTACATGATTCGAAGGTATTCTAGGATTCTTCACCTTTGCATTTTTCACATCCGTGATATTATGTATAGGTAGAGTATGTTGAATTGTCTCTTGAAATGACCTCAACGGTGAACGCGTACATGTGTTGGTTATGGCATTCCTGAGAACGAGCAAAGTCTGTATGAGCGCGTATATATGAGTTCACTGATTTCTCCTGAATTCTCCTGCATTCCAATTGACTGCTCTATGAACGCGTACATATAAGCCATGAGAAAACTTCCAACTTTCATATCTTGAAGTTTTCAGTCTAGGCATGATTAGTTCTCGGACTCGTTATTACTTGGCCCATGGAATTCAACTACTTAATCCAAGCGATGTTCAAACAATTATTTGGATCAGAAGTCGCAAGCGATGTTCAAACATGATTTGGACCAGAAGTCGCAAACCTTCAATCAAGGTTGAGTCTTCTTTAACTATTGGCCTAGTCCAAAGTTAATAGAAGATTGAGAATGGGTATTCAAGCTATGGACCTTCTTAGTTCTGGAACTTGCTTGAGCTCTACTCAAGGTTGCTTAAACTTTAAGCAAAGCCTCCCTTGGTGATCACTATAAATAAATGAACTTCTGCAAGATACAATCTCAATCCTCTACACATCTGTGTATCCTTGCATAAAGGTTGGTTGGCATCTCGAGGTCCTTTTGGACTATGACTATTGAAAGACTTCACTTGAGGATCATGAAGCACAGGTCGGAAGTTAAATTACTGATCCTGTATCTTGGGTCGATTGAATATTTTCAATGATATCACGACCAAGATTTGATAGAAACTTCGTAAGGTAGATCTTCAATCGTAAACCCCTAGAAGTTCCTTAACGTATATTCACGAACTAGGTTTAATACTAAGTTCGTCAAACGTTAAGAGGTAAAGTTGTTTAGGCTAGATCAATAAGCCCTATTCAACAAATTTCCATTAACCTTGATTTAAGTGTACGAGTAGAAAATCTGCATAGGCACATAAGGTACCACATCCATCAGATCTACTCATACATACAGTTACTTTAAACAAGATTCGATGGTGCGAGGACCATAAAAACAATACCGAAGGTACATATAATAACAATAATCAAAGGCTAAATGTATAAAGACTTCTATTAATTTATGTGTTGTAACTACATGGATTGTAACCCTAAGGAACCAGAGGAGATACAGACCTAATCCCACTTTTGCCGCTTAGGTTCTACCCAAAAGAATCCAACCCTTACAATGTTTTCCAAGCTCGCCTTATATAGGCCGAGCTTGGGTGGTTTACAGCTAATAAGACAAAGGACTCAATCGTGGAGGTGTCAATCCATGTCGAGTAAGGCGGTTTATCGGTGGTGCTCCGAAGTTGACTCTGGGGCTTCGGTCCCTCGATGCGGTCCGAATCCTTTTCTTCCGAGTCCTCACTTCGCTCGCGTTTGGTCTTGTTAGGGCATTGTCCGGTCAAACCCACTAGCGTTGGTATGTCAAGCTAGTTGTCAGTTTTAGGTGTCAAAACTCAATTCTTGATTTAGCCTACTAGAGTTTAGATTTCGGAATTGGGATATATACAAAGTAGTAGAGACCTTGAAGACGAAGACTGTGAAGACAAAGAAGACATCAATTATTCTTCATCGACAAAAGGTTAGTAGGAGTTATGACTTTATGGATATTCTTCTATTTCTACTTCATCTATTCTTTCGAAATATAGTCGACTACTTTAGTAGTGATAATAGCGATTGAGATCGTATTCTTGTGTAACATGGCCTTGTGTCATGACCAGTGTTTGATCCCACAAATACTGTGAGTACAAGAATGAATGAGACAGATTCGGTGCCATGTGTCCATTGCAATGGTTTGCTTGCAAACTGTTAGTTGGATATGGATGAATCTAAAGGAGTACTCTTGAGAAAAGAGTCCATGGATCACAGCTGAGGATGTTCTCACGTCTAAGTTCTGGCTCAGCCCAGTACTTCCAGCGGAATCCAGATTTGACGAAATCTGACAGGTGCACGGTTCACGAACCGGTTTCCGTACCAGAAACTCGGAATTCTTCTGAGTTCGAGATGGCTATTTTGTTCACGTACCAGTACGTGAACCTGACGGTGGTCATCTTGCTGGTGTCGGATTTAGTGAATATTCTCTTAGAATTTCACTCTGAGTCAAATTCCAAAACTCCTTTATCTCTTAGATGGACTTGTGTAAAACATAAATTCTTTGTGTTCCATCTAACGATCCTCAATGAGTCAATAAGATAAGATTATCTCTGGTCTGTTGGATTTCTATCTTGAAGTGTTTTTGAGCTAACAAAACACTTGGCAGATAATTCTAAAAAGAATTCCAATTGAGATTAATCTCTATTACTTGGTTATCAAGTTTAGGGTTTCCCTAACTTGTGGTACAAGTAATTGATTGCTTTATTCCAAAGCAACCTATCTTATTGAGTGCTATAAATAGAGGTGTCTATGGGCAAATACCGCAAGCATCAAGCATACGTGAAGGTCCTTAGGGAAGGTAGCGTAAACTCTTTTCACTTCGGTGAATGCTTGTTGTGGTATAGTCATCCTCTATAGGTTGCAGCTCCTCTGGGAACTCCCTACGACTATAAAGACTTCTCTTGAGAGTTGGGAAGCACAGGTAGGAGATTGAAACCATCTTTGGTTGAAATCGGAGTAACCTGTAACCTTGGTAACCTGATCACGTTCTTGTCTATTCTAAAGTCCGTCTCTTCTGATATACGGCTATTCAAGAACTGATACGTTACTCAACAAGGTTGGAAAGGTAGCAACGCACGGCTGCACTCGGTGTTGTAAGACCTAGTTAGCTCCAGTTATACAAGTTCCTTAAGTGGTTCTTCGTGTATAACTGAGGTAGATTCGAATTGGGCATTGCTTACTTGGTTTGTGTGTCAGCCCCGATTCAAGAAGCAGATTTCCGTATGACTTGGATTTAACAATCCGAAGGAAGTCATCTTGTGTGTGGTAAACTGATAGAGGACAGTTACACCATACGTCAACAGTAAGGTTGAAAAACCAGTATTGCTGACACAAGCCTTTGACAGCGGTCAAAGCAACTCCTAGGCCTGTAAAGGACGTCAGCTGGGGGAATCAAGTGTGTGACGATCTGTGGGGGATCTAGAGACGTAAGGAAGACGACAGTAGCCAATTCGCTTGGAGGGCTTGAGTTGGTCTCTGCTACATCCCAGACCGAAGTCTTATAGTAGGCTAGTGTTTGTAGTCAGTTTGTACTGGGCGGTGTTCAAACTGGACGAGGTCCCGAGGTTTTTCTGCAAGGCAGTTTCCTCATTAAAAAAATCTCTAGTGTCTTGTGTGCTTTTACTTTCCGCATTATAACTCTGATTTATAATTAAAGCACCAAGTAGTACGTTATTGCCTAACTGTCGAGTTGACTCCAAAGTACTCTTTGTCGAGGTTTAACAACTCCAGTTATAAGTTTGGATATTGATTTTTGAGATCGTCCAGACTTAAACATAAGACTCACGAGCCAAAACGAAAAGTTGGTAGTATTTCGGTACCCCTCCTTTTTCAGTTGGTATCAGAGCGGGTGAACACATTAAAGACGTAACTGTCTGTGTTTATCTAGGCTTGTGAGTAATGGTCCTAAGCGTAAACGCTTGTAACGTACTATCCGGAGGCACTTTTGTTATGCATGCAGAAGTGGACCGCGCCAACAGTATTGAACCAAAACTTAACGATAGTTCTTCTTCGCAATCAAGGACTGAGCAAGCCCTGATTGAATCTACTAGACAGGATACTCCTGTTGATGATGTAGAGTCTGAAAATTGGGAATCCGTCCTCCAAAAGAACATGCATATGGATGATGATGATCCCGATCCAGACTTTGAGAGAGAAGTAGAAGAGGATGTTTCAGCTATCGTTAAGGTTTTAACTCCTTCGATGAAGAGCACATCCAACTCTATGCTCCTTGAAATTCTATCTCAACTCTCTCGAGATAATAAGAATTTGAAAAGGTGCTATCAAGGTCTTTACATTTCTTTTGATATTCTCAATAGTAAAGTAAAAGATCTTGACAAAGAGTTATGTTCGAAAGAACTGGAAAGGGCAAATCTTCATCATAGTCTCTATGAGTTAAATGAAAAGCTTATTGCATCTGATGCTAAGATAGTCACTCAACAAAAGTGTTTCGAAGAAAAAGAAAACACTTCTCTCACTAGGGAAAAACGTCTGGGAACTGATTTGGCTAATGCTCTTGCTGAAATCAAGACATTAAAAGAGTTGAATAATAGCTCGGAAACTAATCTGACTGATGCTCTTGCCGAATCAAGACGTTGAAAGAGTTGAACAATAGCTCTGACAAACTAACCTCAATGTTAGGAGCGAGTAAAAATCATCGTGACACACGAGGTTTGGGCTATAAAGGAATAGACGCTCCAAGTAATAACAAAGAGGTGAAATTTGTCAAAGCTAAGGATTCTTCTCAACCGGCTGCTAGTGATCCCCAAGGTGATATACCTCTACAGCCAGTCAAGGAGAAGAAGAGCAAGATTTATCAAGCTCCACACGCTCGTCCAGGTAACAACAAGCATCCCACTCCTTTTGTTACCAAAAATTGCCTTTATTGTGGTAGTAAAGGTCACTTGGCTAGAAGATGCAGATTTCGTAAAAGGAATGAGAAAGCCAATGGCTCGATTATTCCTGTTGTTTTGGAGATTCACATCAAACCTAACAACAACGGAGCATCTTCTAATGATCCAGGTTGCGAACGTCCAACGTTTAGGCATAAGAAACAGAATTATGACAAGCCAAATTTTTCCTATAAACGCTCTACAAAGTCCTCTCGTAATCGTCATAATTACAGAAAGGAAAACAACTTTGTACAAGCAAAGACTAGATCTGATGTTCCCAATTGGAGATCAACTAACCTGCAAAAGGATAGTCAATCCAATTCTCTCTCAAGTAACCTTGATGAGAAAGATGGGAAGAAATATCATATTGCTCATAATATTGATAGAGCAATAAATGCCAAAGGGAATGATCACCCTAGTGAGGCTACCCTAAGAGAATTCATGAAAAATAGTGCATTATTTAACCAACAAATACTTGGTATGGTTAAATTACATCATGAAATGCTTGGGTTACGGAGGAAAAACGGGAAAAAGGGTAAGGCAAAGAAATCTAAGCCAAAGACTACTTCTGGTGAAAAATCCAGTGATGTAGTAGTTCATGTTTTGACTACCAAAGGTGAACAAGAAATTGTTCACTCTAACACAACTTGATTGTGTTTGTGCGACCTCACCATGTAGTGCCCTTTCAATTGATACGGTGAGGTAAAGCACAAGAATAGGGCACAGACCCGGTTGGAGATTACATAAAGGTATGTTAACATTGATCAAGTTAATATTCATTTGTTTAAAGGTTGTCAAATCCTTTAATATGAATGTGTATCTTTCATGTTTCTCTAACTCAACTTGGTTTTAAGGATTCTTAAATATACAAGTTGCAACCAAAGTCTATGACTTTTGTTTTGAACAAAGAGTGAATCCTACCGACATGACATTCTTGTTATGTGAGTATACCTTCTTGGTGTACTACGGTTATAGGATCATTATGAGTTAAACCTAATCTGAAGGTGGCCGGTTCGCGAACCGTACACGAAACAGAAACTCGGAAAATCTCCTGAGTTCCAAAGCTCATTTAAGTTCGTGTACCTACACAAGCCTCTAAATCGAGTCTTTTGGCTGTTATTCAGATTTGTGAACATTCTTCCAGAATTTCACACAGGTTAAACTCTGAGACTCCTGGAACTCATAAAGTCCAAGGTGATCTTTGTTCCAAGGAAAACTTTATTCACACTTATTGGTGAAACTCCATGTGAAAAAGTTAAGCCTTTACTCTAAGATTAAATCAATCTTTGTTAACACAAGTTGTGTATCTTAGAGGGCAATACGTGACCTTTCTGATCATGCTGTGTGTATTGCCAACATGACTTTTTTCATTGCTATTATAGTGATGATTATATCAAAGTCATAGATATCACAAAAGTTTTATTACCTTCTTGTTTTAAGAAGAGAAAACTTTTTGTGATCGTACTCTTATTTCTTAGAAAATGGCTAAGAAAAGAGATTATTAACAAAGCAAAACTGGATAACATTCAATTGTTCTTGTCCATGTTAGTCTTTGTCAGTTGTTCTTTATTGAATAACACCACACGGGGGAGAGTTCTTTTTGAACTTGCGCTTAATAACAAATCTTTTTGGGGAGCGTGGTTGTGGAATATTGGGAGAAAGTGTATCTTTATTTCTCCATAAGGTGAGAACTCAGGTATCTTGTTGTTCAGATTACCTAAGTATACCATCTTTAAACTTGATATGCGAGTACTTGGCTTCACCTGTTCTTATAGGTGTATGAAACCCTAGTCTCAAACTACTTTGTCACAAAAATATGACAAAGT
>JAJJMA010063953.1:589-10649 GCA_023529015.1 Papaver nudicaule
ACAATCCGAAGGAAGTCATCTTATTTATGGTAAACTGATAGAGGACAGTTACACCATAAGTCAACAGTTTTGGTTTAAAACCCAGTATTGCTGACAAAAGCCTTTGGCATCGGTCAAAGCAACTCCTAGGCCTGTAAAGGACGTCAGCTAGGGGAATCAAGTGCGTGACGATCTGTGGGGGATCCAGAGACGTAAGGAAGGCGACAGTAGCCAATTCGCTTGGAGGGCTTGAGTTGGTCTCTGCTACATCCCAGACCGAAGTCTTATAGTAGGCTAGAGTTTGTAGTCAGTTTGTACTGGGCGGTGTTCAAAACTGGACGAGGTCCCGAGGTTTTTCTGCAAGGCAGTTTCCTCGTTAAAAAACGTTTGGTGTCTTGTGTGCTTTTCCCTTTCCGCATTATAACTCTGATTTATAATTAAAGCACCAAGTAGTACGTTATTACCTAACTGTTGAGATTACTCCAGTTAGAGGTTTGGATATTGATTTTTGAGATCGTCCAAACTCTTTACCATAAGACTCACGAGCCAAAACGAAAAGTTGGTAGTATTTCGGTACCCCTTCTTTTTCAGCAACACTCCGATTTTTTCATGTGCAACGGATATATCCGTTGCACAACAAAATCCGTGGCACAAAATGGTATATCCGTGGCACATGTAAGTGTAAACAAGTGAAATAATAAAATGAGGACAAACGCGGGGGGTTTATTTAATTTTTGAGGGCTTAACTGTAAATTGCATTATACGTTTTTATTATTAATTTGCATTTTTTTTCTTTTTCTTCGGATTTATCTCCTCCGCGTCTCTCCTATCTTTCTTCTTCTTCTTCCTCCTCCTCCTGGCTTATCGATCGAGCGACTTTCTAATACTCAAATCCTAACCAAGCACCACCATCGCCACCACCATACTTTATCTAACCCTAACTACCACGACCCATCTCAAAACCAAAACACCTTATTGAAGTTCTTGGAGGTCTGCTTTGATGAATCTTCATCAAAAATCCGAAGCGAGAAGAATAAGAGCAAATTAAAGGTATGAAAAATCAATCTCATGAGCAAAATCAAAAGGTTTCGTTTTCAACTCCCATCTCCTAGATCAGAACCCATGTTTCTAAAATCGATTCCAATTTCGGCAACTCAAAATTTCTTTCAACCCTAAAATTTAGATTTTGCCTTCATAATCAGTAGCAAATATGAGGGTTTGTTTTTTATTTCAAGTTTATGGATTGAATTTTAGTTTTGTCATGTATATCTTCAGATCTAGTTGTTTCGATTTTCTAGGGTTTGGTTGTTTCGATTTTCTAGGGTTTGGTTGTTTCGATTTCTAGGGTTTTCTTTAATTCATAATCAATTTTCATTAATTCATGATGTATAACAAAAACCCATGTCTTGAAATGTTGAAAGTTACAATCTTTTCAGTGAGATTTTGATTATTCAAGGAGCTAGTGGTGCCCTGTGGTGGTGCAGATGGTGGTGGAAGTCCATTTATCAATTCAGAGAAACTATGGGGGTGGTGTAATTGATCTTAAACTGTCATATCTAGTTATGTATTGATATTGCAATCATGTAGTGATGTGAATTTGTATGTGTTGATGCAGAAAAATGTGATCTTGCAATTGGGGAATGGGTACTGCACTGGCTAGTCTGCCAAGTTGTGTTGCTGGTTGGAATGTGCAGGGTATGAAAACTATTCCTTATGCTGCACAAATTGCAGAATATCGCTTTGGCATGTCTGTTCGTTTGCTTAAGATTATTTGTCTGTGGAAAGATATCCTTGCGTTTCCGATTCTAGAGCAGCTGGCTCTTGACGAGCTGGTACTGAGGCTCCATGACGAGCTGGTAATGACATTTGTACTGCCTTTCATTGCCTTTTCTTTATCTGAGGCTCCATGTCAATGTTTGAATGTAGGTGTATGAGTCAAAGCCAACCACAACAAAAGAAAGCCAAGCAAACCGCATCTGTATTGAATTGGTAATAGTGCTCTTCTTACTGAATTTTCTGTCTTGGATGAGTTACTATTTGTTGATCCAGGAGGTTTGACATCTAAGTCATATGGAAGTAATGATAGTGGTGAAAATCAGCAGAGAGAGTTTTTTCTGTCTTGCCCGGTTTTTCCTCTTTTATATGGATGCGTGTTTCTGTGGAACTTGTGTGGAGTTTTTGTGCGTTAAACTTAAAATGCAACTTATGAAGGACACTATCTTTGCTTGCGTGTGTCGTCATTTGCCATTCTTGCGTTCTTTCTGTCATGCATTTGAATGTCTTTATCAACAAGATTTCATTGTCTTTTTTGTTATGTATCGGAAGCTTACAATCCCATGAATCAAGGTATATCTGATGCTTATTTCTTGGGGTTTACCTTTTTTCCTCTTCTTTATTGGCTAAAATGTCGCTTGTTCCTTTTCTCGTGCAGCCTGCATGATAGAGATCATATTTTGGAGCAGCAAACAGTGCTAAGACAGCTTGAAGTGATATTGTTTATTCATAGAGTGGCTAAATCGGGTCAATATGCAGATGCTTTAAGGGAGCTGATGAAGCTGTCATTCTTTCCCTTAGATCTGCGGGCACAAGATATCTCAGTTGATGTGTTTCCCAAGTTAGAACCCCATGTCCAAGCTTGTGTGCCAGATCTCCTAAAGGTTTCACCTAGTTGTCTAGACAATGTAGCAGATTCAGATGGACTACTGCGCGCCTTACGGACCAAGGTGAGCAAGCAATTTGTACTGATGATATTAGATAAACTTTCCCTGTACATAGATCACGATTATTTTGGGGAAAAAAACTCATCTCACACTGGTCATGTTGCCGTCCCCAATGCTTAGTGATTAGTAGTAGACAGATAATGCATGGTGTCTTTGTCCAATGTTTTGTCTGTTGCTTTAACTAATACTCTCAACTGTTTAACTTCCCAAATTTCTTACCTTCCTCTGGGTTTCCTTGTAGGTTCTCGATGCGATTGGCGTGGATATTGCTTCACAGGTTGGTGTTTTTTGAATGCTCTTTTTTCCTGCCTTTTTTTCCCCATTTAGTATGGGTACCGTGTAAGTAACTTGTATAGCTTAGACTAGAATTTCTTTGGCATGCAGATGGCAAAAGAGCTGTATGCAATATTGGACCATGGCAATGCACAACCAGCTGCTAGTGTGGACAAGAGTTATTAGACGGCAAGCTACTCCCTGGAAGTGTTGCTCTGGAAGATGCTTCTGCGTATTGATATCGTTGTTTTGTGGGTGCCGTTTCATCGATGTCTGTGAGTATACAAAAGTAGCTGCTAGAAATTATGAAAGATTTGTGTTTTGTGTTGGAATGAGTTCAAGGATTTGTAGAAACTCATTTTATGCTAATGTATGTATATGATTTAGAAGATGTAGAAAAGACTGTTGGATTTACTGTAATATAGGAATTTGAAGAATAAAATAAATTCTGATTTTCCAATAATTTTTTTTTTAATTCCTATTAAAAAATTTGCAACGGATATATTCGTTGCTCAAAATAAAATAACCGTGGCACAAATTAGCTCTGTGCAACGGATGAAAACAATTTGTGCAACGGATATATCCGTGGCACAAATTAATTGTGCAACGAATATATTCGTTGTACAATCCGTTGCGCACATGTGCAACGCCATTTTTGAAACGGAAATAGACGTGGCACAAATTCTGTGCAACGGATATATCCGTTGCACATGGGTCGATTTGGCGTAGTGAGACCTAGGAAGATATATATGGCTGAGAAGAGCAAATGTGGGTTTGTTTTTTCATTGTACACGAAATATAAAATTCCAGCACAAACACAATAACTGTTGATGTAGAACACAGAAACTGTAAATCTGGATCTCTGGATGCAGTCTTTAATCTTCACACGAACAGGATTGAGATGGAGGGGGGTACCTGCAGAAAACCCTCTGATGCTCAAGTCAGTAGGTGTTTTGCACAGGTATATGTATATGGAAAAGTTGCCTAGCAAAACATAGTATTTGGCCACCTATATTGCTCTACTTAGCCAATAATAGGATGCCAAAATACTAGGGTACAAACATCGCCCCCTCTTAACCTCTAACTTGTTAAGGGTTAAGAAGTCCAGGTTTCCCCACAGTTGATATATATTGAGGTGCCTACAATTCGCCCCTTAGAGCGGTTATTCAGCTCGCCCCCAAGTATATCACTTGTACCGAGGTATTTACATATTTCACCTTTTGCAACAGTCGTCACTGTCACAATGGAGTCATGTAGCTAGCCCTCGGCTGCCCCTTAGGGTCTTTTTTCATGCCGCTCTATGTTATGAAGGGTGCACGTCCTCCCAACATTAGCTTGCATATGAGTTGTTGATTTGACTTTTCCTGCTATCTTGAACTATATAGGGGGCCAATCCTATTTGTTCAAGATTGCACAGAAAAACCCAAACGTATTTCCACATGCCATACATGTTAAGATGATAAACGAACGTCGAAAAAAATATTTAATTAAGTTTCTGAAAATTAATAAGATACGTACCCGCTGCTCGACAAACCTGCCTCGTTAAAACCCAGTGGGAAAAAGAGTGCAGCACAGCGGGATTTTCAGCAATACATTAAATCAAATAAATGGTAAAATCTCTTCATATGAAAACCATTCCAAGGCTTCCATGGTTTAGAATCATTACTCCCGTCCAATTTCTTCAACCAATATGAACCCTTTGACTTGTCTATTATGTATGGACCTTCCCAGTTTGCCCCGAGCTTCCCACAGTTATGTTCCATTGTTGCAGGTCGGGTTTTCTTCGGTACGTATTCCCCGGGTTGGAATATCCGTTCCTTGACTTTTCGATCATAGCCAAGTTTGAATGCATGTTGGTATCGAACCAGATTCTACAAGGCTTGCTCTCTCTGTTCCTCCGGCAGTTCTTTATCTAAAGCCAGTACTGTATCATTTGTCCCTGACTTAATAGATTCAGTTTTGATTGTACTTAACTGCACCTCTGTTGGTATGACTCCTTCTGTACCATATGCCAGTGTGAAGGGTAAAAATCCATTCGACCTTCTTGGAGTCGTTCGGTAAGACCACAAGACTCCTGCGAACTTTTCCACCCATCTGCCTTTTGCTCTGTCCAGTCTTTTCTTCAGATTTTCGAGGATGACTTTATTCTTTGCCTCTGCCTGACCGTTGCTTGGGGCGTAATAAGGGGCAGCGAAGTTATAACGAATATTTAAACCATCACAGAACTCCTTAACAGTCTATGAGTCAAATTGTTTTCCATTGTCAGATATCAACTGATATGGGATTCCGAATCTGCAGACGATATTCTGCCACAAAAATCTCTTGACATCGTTACTTTCTACCTGTGTCAGTGCCACTGCTTCCACCCACTTGGTAAAATAATCCGTTGCAGCCAGCACATACTTAACATTTCCAGGAGCGCGAGGGAAAGGTCCCATCACGTCGAGTCCCCACTTAACAAACGGTCGGGACTCAAAACTTGATGTAACTCGTTAGCAGGCCTTTTTGGGACTGGTGCATGCTCTTGGCAGGCTACACACTTTTTTCGCGAACTCTTTGCCATCCTTCTGCAAATATGGCCAGAAATACCCCTGAGTGAGTACTCGATGGGCAAGACTACGTCCTCCGACGTGATTTCCACAGATTCCTTCATGTGCCTCACTCAAAATATTTTGCCCATCCTCCGCAGACACACATCTCAGATATGGTTCCAGAGCTACTGGAGTTCGGATAACTCACCTTCGATCAGGGAATACCTCCTGGCATGTTTGGTAATCTTTAAACGAAGACTTTTTTCTTCAGGAAGTTCTCCAGTTTTTAAATACTGGATATAAGGATTGCGCCAGTCTGACACAGTTTTAACACGATCACTTGATTCATCTTCAGCATATTCCATTTTAGTGTCTGCTGGTGCACTGTTAGGTACAATATCGCCCCCACTAGCTTGTTCGAGGGTCAAAACAGAATGACTCTCGGAGATGCTAGGTAACTGTTAGAAATCAACCACTACGAACCTGGCAGTGTTAGACTCAACTGCAGAGGATAAGTAAGCTAAGGCATCAGCATGACGATTTCCCGACCTCGGACGTTGCATAATTAAAAAAATTTCAAACCCACTTGCCAGGTTTTTCAAACAATTTAGATAAGACAACATATTTTCATCTTTCGCTTGATAGGAGCCCAAGAACTGATTCACTACTTGCATTGAGTCAGTGATCAGTTTCACAGTTTTCGCCCCAGTTGCTTGACAGTTTTTAATCCTGCAATTGCAGCCTCGTACTCAGCTACATTGTTTGTCGCTGAAAATCCCAACCTGGTTGCCTTCTGATCATCGAACCCTCTGGTGTATGGATAACACATCCAACACCCGCTCCACTGAAGTTAGAAGAGCCATCTGTAACTACAGTCCAAACTGGCTCAGACATCTCGACCTCTATCGCAGGCTCGCCCCCAGTCTGACTGGTGGTCACAGTTAGGGGTTTCAGCAACAACTGTTCTTCTTCCATTACAGTATTTATGTCATCAACAGGAAAATCTGCCATTAAAGCAGCAACAACATGTCCCTTCTCTGCTGTGCGGGTCTCGTACCTAATCTCATAAGCTCCCAGACAGTTTGCCCATATGGCCAAACGGCTTGAATCATCAGCTCGTCCAAGAATTTTCTTTAATGGGTACTCTGAATAGACAATGATCTCCCTACCCTGGAAGTAAGGTTTGAGACGTCGTGAAGCATGAACTAGGGCCACCGCTATTTGCTCCTGTTAACCGTTTGATGATGTAATAAACTGGCTTCTCATGTGGATCAACAACGAACAAAACAACACTCACAGCTCCCTCAGTCGCAGCCAGGTAAATCCCAATAGGTTGCCCGGACTTTGGACTAACCAAAATTGGTGGAGTAGACAAATATAACTTAATTGCCCCGAACGCCTTTTCACACTCATTTGTCCACCCAAACTTGGGTGCCTTTTTCAGAACTTCGAAATCTGGCTTGCATCGGTCACAAGAGTTTGATATAAAACGGTTCAAAGCTGCAATGCGACCAGTGAGTTTCTGAACCTCATTCTTCGTTTTCGGTGATGGCATTTCCTGGATGGCTCTGATTTGATCTGGATTCGCCTCAATTCCCCGATGGGTCATCATGTACCCGAGGAACTTGCCAGATGATACCCGATGAACACTTAGCTGGATTAAGTTTCATCCTATAATGCCTCAAAATATCGAAAACCTGATGTAGATCTTGTAGGTCCGAACTCTCCTGTTCCGACTTTACTACCATGTCACCGATATATACCTCCACAGTCTTGCCTATCAAGTCGACAAACATATCGTCTACCAAGTGATGATATGTAGCACCTGCATTTTTGAGCCCGAACGTCATCACATTATAGCAGTATGCTCCTTTGTCAATTATGAAAGTTGTATGCTCCTAATCCTCCTCGAACAGTGGTATCTGGTTGTACCCAGAATAACCATCATGAATGACAGTCTCTTGTATCCAGAAGTTGCATCAACCAGATCATTAATCCTTGGTAGGCGATACGGATCACTCGGACATGCTTTGTTCAAATCAGTAAAATCGATACAGACACAAATTTTACCATTCTTTTTCGGAACTACCACAATGTTTGACAACCATTGTGGATATTGCACAGGACGAATAAATCCTTCTTTTAAAAGTTTCTCGACCTCGACCACTACTCCAGCCTTCTTTGCCGTTGACATATTTCTAGGCTTCTGACAAATTGGACGCGAACCTTCGCTGATGTTTAGCTTGTGACAAGCCACATTAGGGTATATTCCTGGCATTTCTGAAAAGTCCCAAGCGAAAGCATCCACATTCGTTTTTAACAGTGCAATCATCTCATCTCGCTCAAGCTGGGGTAATTATGCTCCCACGAACGTAGTTCTATGCTCCTCATTCCCAATCTGCACCTCCAACAACTTCTCAATTGTTGGTGGATCAGCAGCATCCTCTCCCTTATATGATTCACTCGGGAGAGGTTGCTGTAATTGCTATTTAGTTTCTGCCTGTAGGATGTGGTGACCAGTCACATCAGATTTTCGGTACTCCTCCATAGCGTTTTCATGGCATTTGTGGGCCGTCATTTGGTCGCTTCGAACTTTAACAACTCCTTCAGGAACGACGAACTTCAAACACTAATGGTATGTTGATGTGACAGCTCCGATCGCGTGTATCCAGTCACGTCCCACAATTGCATTGTAAGGGGCTCGGCAATCAAGCAGAAGTAAACTGTTAATAACAGTTTTGGTACCTACAGTCATAGGCAGTTTCACTTTGCCGATAGCTTTGGTGGTTTCTCCACTGAAACCAATCACATGATTTTGATCCTCCTCGATCAAATCTTCAGACAAGTTCATGGCTGAATAAGCTCCTGAGAATAAGACGCTCACCGAACTACCCGTGTCCACAAGCACTCGATGGACACGGAACATGCCAATCCAAGCAGTTATGACAACATTATCGTTGTGTGGGTAATAGACGCCTTTTTTGTCTTCATATGTGAACTCGATTTTCGTGCATCCAACCTCCAGAGTTTCTGCCCCCTTTCCTTCGAGAAAGTCGGCGTGGTTAAGAACATACCACTCTTTCAGTTGTCTCAGCTTCGTTCTCGTCTCGTCTTTCGCAGCTCGCCTGGTCATCGAATGAATCCGGGCATAACTTACATTGATAACATGATTTACGTTCAACATTTGACGAACCGGTTCTCGTGCATGGTCTTTTTTCACGTATTCCTGAAGTTTGCCAGCGTCGATCATCTTCTGAATTTCAGACTTGAGTGCCCAACAATCCTCTGTAATGTGCCCAATGTCTTTGTGATAGTTGCAGTATTTCTTTTGGTCGCGTCTATCACGCGAATCCTTTGACAACGGCTTGGGAGGACTGAACTCCTTCTTAACTTTGTTATACAATTCAGAGAGCCCGATGCTTAAGGGTGTCAGTTTTCTGTCCTAAACTCTATCTCCAATCTCCCTCTTCTCATGACGATTCTTGCCAGATTCCGCACGATCATTGTTCTGCCCATTCTGGCGGTTCTTTGACTTGTCTTTCTTCCCATCATGTGACTGGTGGGTGGACTTATCTGCTTCTCCAGATCTCTTGCTGGTTCACGAACAAGGGAATTGTAAATTCCTGAACTGTCTAGTGAAATTGCCTGTTTATATGCTTCGATGACTAGCTGGTCACTGGCGTTATCCACCTCTGCGAGTTCCTGCCTGAACCGTTGGGTAAACTTACTTAAAGTCTCCCCACTTTGCACCCTTAATCGGAAAAGAGAATGAATTTCCTTCCGACTACGCCTGTTATGCTTGTATTGCTGAAAAAACTTTTTGATAAGTTTATCATACAAACCAATTGATCTTGACCGAAGCGAGTTGAACCAATGGCCCCACCAGTCAGCGACTGCGGAAAAATCTTGCACATTAGCTCATCTTCGCTCTCCCATAACGTCATGGCTGTCTCGTAGAGCAGAACATGTTGTGATGGGTCATCTGATCTTTCATCGAACTGTGGTAATTTCAGAATTTGGAAATTTTCTGGTGGACGAAAATTCTTAATTCTGTCATTAAACGGCGCTCCGAGCTCAGATTATCCTCTCTCCCTTCTTTCCTGGCCAAAGCGCGATCAATCATCTTTTTGAGACGTGCCTCAGTAATGACACCAACGTCGCCAATGTCCATAGGTTCAGGAGAATTCTGTCGATGTGCTCGACTGGGTCTGTGGTCCTCATTCCTAACTCTTCTCCTACGGGGTGCAACGTCACTGTTGGAAG
Source organism: Papaver nudicaule (assembly GCA_023529015.1). Lineage (NCBI taxonomy): Eukaryota > Viridiplantae > Streptophyta > Magnoliopsida > Ranunculales > Papaveraceae > Papaver > Papaver nudicaule. The sequence goes on from JAJJMA010063953.1 coordinate 10,356, forward strand.
TGTCGCTTCCTGAACTGTTGCGATCATCTTGTGCTCTGTCTCTCCTTGTTGTCTGACCTTGAAGGTCATCCCTCAAACGCTTGACTCCAGAACGGACCTGAGCGGTGCTTTGCTCAGATGCTGACTCTTGTTCACGACCACGTCCACGTCTAGAACGGTCTGCTAAACCGACATTATCATGGCAGTTTTCCTGTTCAGGTTGTCTTCGTCTAGGAAGATCTCCAGTTGGTACCAAAACTGGTCCTAAGCGCTCGAACACAGATCTACCTCTCTGGTTTCGGTTTCCGCTTGGCT
>JAJJMA010063963.1:0-10718 GCA_023529015.1 Papaver nudicaule
GGGGATCAATGATGTGGCTGCCCGCCAAATCAACATTATCCTCCCCCTCACTTTCCTCCTTACTGGCAAACACATAACATCTCTAGTAAGTGCGTGGCCTACCAAAGAGATGAAAAGTGAAGGGAACCAAATTTTTAACAGCAATAGATAAACTCACCTACTGCTGTCCGGCTCCGGAGAAATTAATCCAGGCACCTCATTGCTGAAGTGCTCATCATTGAGTAGTGGCGGCTCACATTCATCTAAGTCCATGTCAACCTCGCCTGTCAGTATGCTGGCGTATGACCTGACAGTAGGACTACCCATCAGTTATCGTTTTACTTCCTCCTAAGGGAACCTTTTGGGTTCCAAAACTACACTAGCCAGGAGATATTTACCTAACCCAGTCAGGAAATTGCTGGAGTGATTCTAATCGGGGTTCTGGGAGGTCATCTAAACCCACACAATCCAACACATCTGATGAACAATTTATGTCCCCACTAACAACCCTCTCCGTACTCCTACTGCCAGTTCGCATAACACATTATAAACCTAATTTATAAATGAAATGTAACTTTTAAAGGGAAATGGGTGGGTACCTTTCGGTTTCCTCGTTATGCTGGTTGGGATAAGTACGCTGTAAGGGCAGAACATCATTGGTTTCCAAAGGAGGCATGGGGGTGTACAACTTCTGTTGTGGTACGTCACCGTGTGACTTGGACAAAATTCCAACGCCGGTACCATAGGGTTTGCGAGACCTATACCATATTCCATATAAATTCAATCAACCAGAAAACAAACATAAAAATAAAAAACAGACCAGTATTTTGACACACACACCTAGCTACCTCCCGCGAAACAACAACGGGTGCAGAAGCGATGTTTCTCCCTTGGCCACCCCAACTGGAGCCGCCTGCGCCGCTGAAACAAACAACATACCATTCCAATTACAAAGGGAGAATGTGCATACAAGGGTTCTTCCCATACACATAACATTACTCAGATGTGTAACTTGTATGGCAAATTCACAGTGAAAGATAAACAACCCTACCTGGGCCTCGAAATATTCCCAGGAAACGTCGGGATATTAGCATTTGACCCTTTAAAAGAACAGTGGCTCAAATCTACAGTCTCGCCTTCAACGGTCACCTCATCAACAAAGAACGAAAACGTAGCGGTAAGCTTGTGCAGTTCAGGGCGAACCAATTCAGCAACATTCTGTGAATTCGAAATATCGACAAAACAAAATGCTCCGGTACTGCTGAGGAACACCTTCGAGTAGATTTTTAAACGCCTATTGGGGTTTAGCCCAAACACCTCATGTATCAACATTGAGAAATCATCAACGGACATGGATTTACTGACTTTCTGGAAAACATTAGTACTTCCACTGTACTTGGGCTCATTACTGGAGAAATCGCTTATGGTCCCGCCAGACCACAAAATCACGTAGATGTCGTCGTCCCCCACACCTACAGGTGTTTCAATACAAGTTGTAACAAACAACTCAAAAATAAAGGCCAGTAGACGTGACATCACATTACAGGAGCATACAATAAGACGGGACATCACATTACAGGAGCATACAATAAACACAACAACAAGTGCGTAGTGGGGACAATCAAAAGGGATGAACGGGCATTGCCAATTTAAATTTATACTGCATTACTCATTAAAGCTGATGATATTTTCTTCAACATAACAGTACAGGAGCTACTGGTAGAAGAGTACAAGAGCATCACTTTCAAATACACAATCTATCTGTAATTTCCTTTACAAATCCGTCACAATCAGTTACATGCAAACACATTCCGGTAAGGGTAAAAATCAAAAGAGGTATAACCCCATTACTGTTCACAGTAAACATACATCGCAAAAGAGGTATAACCCACTTACTGTTCAAACTCAAATTACAAAATATCAATGACCAAGATAAAAATACATTAGGGTTTCTAGATTAGATTAAAACCATTACCATTCTTTAATTAAAACCATTAAAGATACAAAAAAATTGCGGATTAATTAGGGTTTATAGGTGGGATTCAGACTGTAAATCAAACTGAGAATTAAACGGAAATACCTATCGCGTCATCGGAAATCTCCATGCTGTAAATTTGATCCTGCAACTGCAATTCCAGTAACAAACAGACAGTATGGTGAAGCAGAGAAGGGAAATTTCTCAGTAAAAATGGAGAGAGGGAGAGAGGGAGAAGTGAAGTATTTCGGTAGGGAGGAGCAGGGTAACCTTAGTGTTAAGTAGAGAAGAGAAGAAGAAGAACCGTAAAAATGGGAAGAAGATGAGAACCAAAAAATTAATGTGGGTCGGGTCAAGAGCTAACTAAGGTTAGTTGGGTTACTGTAGCTACGGTTAAGAGGTTGGGTTGAGTTAGTTTTTGAATCGTGAACAGTTGACTTGATCGGCCAAAAAATCGGAACAAACATGGACTTGTATTTTGGAAACAGTTGAATACCAAACGGATTTGGCTGCTACAGTTGGCTACAGTTGTCGTTCCTAATAATTAATACATTAAAGATTCATTTTTTTTTTCTTTCTGTTTTGGGAAAAACAACCCAAATACAATGGCTTCACAAAGAAAATCAACAAAATTTCTCACTTAACGAAAAACAGTTTTTCAAATCACTTCGAACCTGTCTTTGTTGGTACTTCCAACGTGATCCATTTCTTTAACACCGGCAACCTTTTTGTTAATTTTTATAGATATTATACTCAGGACTAATAAAACTCCAATGTCATGTTGGTCGGGTAATATCAGTTGGGGCCTATGGCCCCGGCCATGGGTTAACAAATTCTAGAGTTAGTCGGGTTTATGCTACAGGTGTTTGGTTGATCGGGTCAAATCATGGCACAACACATTTATTCTTCGGTTGGCTATTTCAACTACACGGATTTTCACTAAGCGAAATCATTATCACAAAGCCAAAGATGTTCAAATGTTGATGTACAAATCAGAAATATAGTATGAAGACAAATTAAGAAATGTGGGATTGATTCTTAGGCATACTTGGAATGTTAACTTGAATTTGCATTAGAATTCAAAAAAAGAAAAAAAGGAAAAAGTGGAACTTAAATAAACTTAAGCAGTTGGACTAAATTATTGTCCTGCATATCGATATGAATTGAAACTTATAGGTAAAACCATAATTTAGAAAGACCATAAATTTTTTGGATTGCACATCCTAAGTTTGTAAAAATAATAATTAAAAAAAAAAAGTTGCTAATGATAACCGTAATGGATTACCATGGCTAATGGCCGCGATTGGCTAGTATTAAAAATTAAATACTCCTAAATAGCTCATCTGAAATCTATTGCTGAGCATGTGTACCCTCTGCCTGCAATATGAGTTGCCTAGGCTGTCGTTGCTCCGATGGAATTCCCCTATGTTCTTTGTCTTTGGGAAGTCTTGCTTGCGCTTATGTTGGCGTCCCATAGCACGTCATGGACTTCATAATTTTGACAGGATTCTGACTTCTTGTTGCCCTTGGAGTGCTCTTTGCTCAGCTCTTTCCCGTAGATCTTCTGTTTCCGTTCCCGCAACCTTCGTTTTAACTGGGCGGAGCTCTTTGCCTGCAATATTAGTTTGCCGTTAGTTTCCTGAAATTGTCATTATGTATGCGTATTAAGCGATGATTTACTTAATGGTAACAACTCTGCACAGCATTAGCGTACCTTTCTAGCATCTTTCCTTGGGGTTTTCTGGTGGTCTTGAGTTTGTTTCATATTGTGCTCTACCAGTACCACCTCGCCTATAACAATTCCTTTCTAGCGTACATACTGTGATTAAACCCAATAACAGCTTCTGAGCTCTTTCCAACAATTTATCAAGCATGTTGTGGTCGTTTTTTCTGCCTAGGAGCACGAATTCAACCTGTTTATATCACACTATGTATACCAACTCAGAAGCTGTTAATGCTTCAATTCATGCGAACATATTCCCGTAACAATGCCAGCATCACTACCCTACCTCCTCAACCTGCCCGTTCAAAATACACCAGCTAAATTCCTTGGGTTTTGGATTGGATCTTATTTCCATTGTTTCGTGAGATCTACAGCCAAGACCAACAAAAATAAACGACAATATATCCCCTATATTTTCAGGCAGAAGTTCCAACAAAAACACGATGTCCGTGTCCTTGGCTTTCTTGCTGATTTTGATTCTATCTTTGCATCCTAACGTTGCTATGTCAGTACATGCTACTACATAATTGGTTAGAGCATGAGTGATGGTGTGAAAACTCGCTAGGGTTTCGCCATTAGAGCTGGCTGCAAAGGGAAAGAAGACGAATAAGAAACAATCGAGGATGGATGAGGTTCCCGACACCAGAAAAGGATCCGACGGCTGCTGATGAATCCCGTGTTTTTGAATAAAAAACTATCATGCTTGCAAGTGAAGGAGAGAATCTGCCACTACAATCTCTCTCTACCTCTCTTTAACTTAAATAACTTAAAATGACAAAGTAAACCCAACAAATTTTACCTGTCATCAAGTTATAATCTGTTTATTCCCTCTAGAGCCTATACACACTGAAAATCACACGTGATAGATGGAATTCGAGTCTATACACACTGTTCACCGGGGAGGTTGCTATTTACCTGCAGCAAGAGACAAAAAAATGTAAGTGAACAGCGTTAAGGAGAAACACAACTCACATACCTCATATACTTTGCAAATTAGGATCTAAAAAGATTATTTCTGTTTTAATTATAACTCTTTTCATGGGAACACGCTATTTTTTTTCTTCTGGAATATGTAGCTTCGTTAAAATTAAGAAAAGTTCTAATTTAACTGAACAACGGGAGCGGGACAGAAGCCCCACCACACCAAATTAACAAATACCTAGATATATTATACTCCTCACCTGCAGTACATTGACAAATTAGTTTCTGTTCCTTTGCCTGGGTAAGAAATCACATCTGATTTTGCTTCTGATGTAGCTAAGAAATATAGAAAATGAGTAAAGCATACGCCGCCGCAAGAATAGTGCTCAGCATTTTTCACCCATATCAATAACGCTCTTAGTCTTAAAAGAGATGATAAGATGCTTAAAAGCACAACGTGAAAGTCCAAAGGCTAAACTGAAGCAAAAAAAAAGATATAATCACCACAAATTTTAGGAACCCATGTGCCTTACAGAGAATCCTTAAGCTACCAAATTAACCCACCTAAAACCCTTAAGCTACCAAATTAACCCACCTGTTCATTTCTCCCCACCACCGAAATTCATAAAAATTTGGATTTACTTCACTCAGTCAATTGCTGCATCCCAATTTCAAACTTTCAGATTAGGTTTGGCTCTTTGCATCATACTTCGACTATCGCCACATACCTGATTAATAAGATTATAAGTGTTAGTCAATCTGATGCATTACAATATTTTTCAAAGTAAAATAACTTTCAGTAACTGCAAAAGTTCCATGTTATTAACTATCTAGCCTATAAAAATCTGGATATCTCGACTTTGGAAACCAACGTGATCAAACGAAGGTCAACCGTCAGCTTAGGTATGGAAATCTAACCTGGACATGCAGTTGTTCCACCCTAGCATTGCGTCGAGAACACAACATACGACCATTAGAACACTGCAAACATAGCAGCAAAACAATTTTAGGCTTAAGTGATCTATTTATATTACACCATTGAGGACCTTTAAGTCGTAATCATAATAGAAACTGGCAACTGCAATGGCAATGATATTTGTACTTGTTAGCATTAACGTGTAAGTTGATACTGAGCTTGGTAAAGAATATTAAGCTCAATTTACCACTACCTATCGGGCTTGTATATACAATGAGAGAAACGGGCGGCGATTGAGTGTGTGCTTAATATTTTTCTAGATTTTTACATGAAAGTTCAATAATCAAAACCAATTATCAAAAGAAGGAAAAAAGATCAACACCATTTTCCACACCTGTTCTTTTATTGGATGTTCTTAGTTTTATGTGAAAGCTTCTCTAACTATACAAATTTGTAATTTAGCCATATCTGATACGTAAACATTAATATCTGTGTTCTGTATATACTCAATTATTTGATTATCTAATTTAGTTAACCTGAATCCACCCTCGAGTTACACAATTTAGTTACCTACTACATATATCAATGCAACACATAATTTAGTCATCCAGTAAACAATATCCCCTGTCAAATCATCCAGTAAACAATATCCCTGCCAACTACAGTAAAACCGAGAAAGAGTGATCACTTACCTTACTACTACTGTAAGCATTCTGTTACACCAATAAACAGAATCAACACAATTCAACAGCCTCTTGAAAGGACCTAATCTCCTTGGTCCGATGATGCTCAAATGTTGATGCATCAACATTTCTTATGTCTAATTGCTCTACACCCTTATACATACAATCAATAAATCTTTGGTACTCCTGTACCACCAACTTGATGAGCTGCAGTAAGTAGTTAATCCACCTTGTGTCAGAACTAAAATTCACTAAATTACTAAAATACTAAAGAGAGAAAAGAATACACATGTTTACCACCTTCCCAGCTCTTTCCTTAAGGAAGTAGATGGATGATCTTCAAGAAAAGTTATGCCATCCCTCAAAGAAAAAATAACAGGGACACATGCAAAATCTACTAAAGCTGCCAATGCCTTTTAATGCTTTTGCGTATACTTCGTTCCGTGCGCGTCGAAAAACGCTCCCGGATCGATCCTAATGGCGCAAGCTCAAGGAAAACCTGGTGAATCAAGCATATAAATGAGGTCGTCTCAGTTTTATGTTGGGATAACTAAAACATGTTTACCCCCAAAACTGAATATAAATATGTCTCTGACCCATCCATGACCTCCATAATTTGAACGCCCACCTCCCCGTTTCTGCATTAATTGTATCCTCTGCTAACCTCTACAAACTGACGTTAAGGCGGCATGTGAGTAAAGCTTTAGTTTTTGTGATTATACACAAAGCCAAATTCCTGCAAAATGAACAGATAAAGTATCGAAAAGATAAAATTGCTAGCTGGTGCATGGAATAAGCTTGCATAGGAATGTGTGTAACACAACTTTAGATTGATGTTGCATCTATAAAGTTGCAAATGTTTTGTGCCCGACTTGTTGTGAATGCAGCCTTTTGAAGAAAAATCATAGCTGGATGTTCTTACCATCACACTCCACTTTTGTCATGGCAGTATGGTGTTCCGCATTCACAGAACCACCCTCACCAACATTCAGTTGATATCGATATCAACTTATTGCACTGATGAATCCATGTCGGAGTGCAATAGTGAGAATGGTACCAATTGCAGCCTCCTTAATTGGCTGCAAACAAACAATAATGATGGAAATGAGTAAGTTCTATAAATATATTGAACAGACAACGCACTTTAGGTAAATGCAATGCACCTTAGCAGATAAATTTGTCTACAAAAGAGAAGAGATCAACCTGATGGTGCAATACATTATTAAACCTTAATTTTCAAACATAAGCCCAACCATGAAATCAACTTTTTGTAATTGAAACTTTATTTTGATACATTGACAGTATAACCTTGAACATGTAATTGAAATTTTTGCTCCGTACCTTGGGCATGTCTTCCTGCTAGCTAGTGGCTGAGCACAAATATGTAACCACGCACCAAATCTAGAAATATGTTAAGAATCTGTTTGATGCAAGTCTATAAATATGTAACCACGCAAGGAAAACCCAATGCAAAATTTGTAAATACGTAACATAAGGAAAACCCAACGATCCCAATTTGGAATTTTTAGGCCTATTCTAGGTAGTTTCCTTTATACGAAACTCTTTTCCGAATCCAACAGACAAAGTCAAATTCATTCTAACTCTAACTTCCAAACCACCTGCCAAGCACCGCCAAGCAACCATCCAGACCATGGCGAAGAATCTGTAAAACCTTGTTTAAGTTCAATTCTAACCCAAGGTACATTTACAACCAACACCAACAAAAATCATCGACAAAATCTTTTCTTCTTCCTAGGACTTAAATCTTGTTTCTTGAATCTTGAAATAATCGAATCGAACCTTTTCTTCTTCTTTTTCTTCTTCTTCTTAGGACTTAGGACTTAAATATTGTTTCTTGAAATCAAAACCCACCAAAGTTTTCAGAATTTTCAAGAACTGGTAAATCAAATCATAATTTTTTTCCCATGAATTTTAGGGTTTGAAGATGATAATTTTAGTGATGGTGGAGTTGGTGGTGTAGGTGGTTGTTGAATTGATAGATGGATCGAGAAGAAATAGCTCGATACCTTAGAACAACCATCGATTTCCACTCTTTACAGTTTGGTAAAGGTTCACAATTTTTTCTGAATGAGTAATGGGACTCGAGAAGAAGATAAGTTTCGCGAAAAGTATTCACTTGAATTCGATGGACGGCCAGGATCTCTCCCGTGTTTTTGCTTTATTAGATGGACGTACGGGAGTGGCCGCACGCTCCTGCGAGGGCCAAGATTGTACGTTAAATACTCTGGACGGCCGAGATCGCTCCATCTTTCATGTTTTACTTTTTTCCATCGTGAGGCAGGGATTCCCCGCACGATTCTCTGACGGCCCGGATGAACCCATTGTTAAGGACCACATTTTTTTAATAAACAGACTAGGTATCACGCCGGCCTGCGGCCGGTGCTCAACCTTTTGGCAATTTTTGAAATGTTGTCGAAGCCTACAACCCATAAGTTGAGGCAACGGATTATCTGATGCATGCGTGTCGGTCGTGGATCAAAGTGTTAAGTTGGTCGTGTTATATTAATCAAGGCTCAACCTTTTTGTTAATTTTTATAAGCCGATGTTGATTTGGTCAAGCCAAAAGAACCGGTCCCGGCCGTTATTCAAAGCGTTGAGTTGGTGAGGTCCACGTCGTAGGCCGTTACTCAACCTTTTTGTTAATTTGTAGCCGGTGTTGAGTTGGTCGACAACATAGGCAGTTGCTCAATCTTTTAGTTATTAAATTTTATAAGCCGGTGTTGAGTAGGTCGATGCTCAACCTTTTGCATATTTTTTGGAGGTTGTTAGACCCTACAACCAAAAAGCCGGAGCAATAGATTTGCTTTAAGTTTTGATCACTCAGCGTTAAGTAAATTTGATCAATCACTTTTTTTTAATTATTAGGGTGCTACAGCTCTTGTGTTAAGTTGGTCGAGTTAAATTAGCGGAACCTACAATCTCGGTTGTGGATCAAAGTGTTGATTAGGCCGGGTCGGTGCGATCGTTGCTCAACCTTTTTGTTAATTTTATAGATATTACTCAGGACTAATAAAACTTCAATGTTATGTGGGTCGGGTCAAATCAGTCGGGGCCTACGGCCCCGGCCGTGGGTTAGCAAATTCCAGAGTTAGTCGGTGTTTATGCTTCTGGTGTTTGGTAGGTCGAGTCAAATCATCCGGGGCCGTTGGCCTCGGCCGTGGGTTAGCAAATTCCAGAGTTAGTCGGGGCTTATGCTTCCGGTGTTTGGTTGTCGGGTCAAATCAGCCGGGGCTTACGGCCCCGGCCGTGGGTTAGCAGATTCCAGAGTTAGTCGGGATTATGCTACCGGTGTTTGGTCGGTAGTCGGGTCAAATAAGCCGGGGCCTACGGCCCCGGCCGTGGGTTAGCAAATTTCAGAGTTAGTCGGGGCTTATGCTTTCGGTGTTTGGTTGGTCGCATAAGGGTACCCTTATGAAGAGGAAACATTGGCATTATAATTTCCCTGGGAACCAAAGTTTCACAAGCAACCGGTAATGGCATATTTATGTTCTTCATTTTGGTTTATTAGCATATTTATATTTGTTAATTTTTATAGGTATCATCCGGGACTAATAATGTTCCTGTGTTATGTTGATCGGGTTATATCGGTCGGGGCCCATGGCCCCGGCCGTAGGTTAGCAAATTCTAAAGTTGGTCGACTCAAGCCTCTGATATATGATTGGTCGGGTGAAATTAGGCAATTTATATGTAAAGTTAATGTCCTAGTCAATTTACATACCAATTTATGTTTGGGTTAAATTTTTTTTAGAGTTGGACACCAAGTAAGAAAAATTTGGACGTCCAATTTAACTCGCGGGTGCCGCTTATCATGTTTGGGAGTCCCGGTATTGTCCTTGTTGAGCATGTGCCAGTCGCACATGTTAATTTTCACTTTGTAGAGTTGTCGGTTGCTGGGGACTGACAATACAACATCTTCTTTCTCCGTCGTAAACCATTAGTCACAGTGTTCTCATAAACACCTTCCCCGTGGAAGAAAACAAAGTGTATATCCTGTATGCTTTATTTCTTTGGAACATAAATATCGGGTGGTTATTCGAAGGGCAAAGATCTGACGGCCACAGATCAATTTGAACTTGACTTTCGCGATCAAAAGGTCGAAATTCAATCATAGGTTTGTACCGACAGGATATCATGCCGGCCTGCGGCCGGCGCTCAACCTTTTGAAGATTTTCGGAAGGTTTTCGAAGCCTACAACCCATAAGTTGAGGCAACAAATTATCCAAAGCCTACGCGCCGGTCTTGGATCAAAGTGTTCAGTTGGTCGTGTCAAATTAGTCAGGACTCAACCTTTTTGTTAATTTTTATAAGCCCGTGTTGAGATGGTCGAGTCATATTAGGCGGCCGGGACCGTTGTCCCAGTTGTTGTTCAAAGTGTTGAGTTGGTCGGGTCGGCGCCGTAGGCCGTTTCTCAACCTTTCTGTCATTTTTATACATCAATATTAAGCTTGTCGGGTGTAACTGTGTAAAATCCCAAAGGGTTAGATCTTACACAGTACACCC
>JAJJMA010063999.1:0-16773 GCA_023529015.1 Papaver nudicaule
AACGCCGAGGCAAAAAACGCCATTGAACAAAAAAGGCTGTAAACGCCGAGGCAAAAAACGCCATTGAACAAAAAAGGCTGTAACGCCGAGGCAAAAAACGCCATCGAACAAAAAGACCTCGTTTAGTAGGCACAGAGCTGATGCTCATATAATTCGTAAGGGCCCTAGAATTATATGGCACGGTCCTCTACCCACAAGACACCCCGTTAGCGGTGAGCACTTTGAATCAATGCTAAAAAGCTGATGACGCATTAGTACTCACTACCAAACGGCCACGAGGACCTCGCGTTCTCGGGCGCCGAGGGGACGATAAATGGGATTAACATCTACCTATAGAGGAAGATGGAACCCCGAGGCAGCTGCTCGTTCTCAAACCAATAGCGAAGTACGCAGCCGAAGGACCCCTTATAAAAATTCAAACCTCAAAGAGGGGGAGGTGTTAAAGATTTGGAGGGGTCGAACTTTAGGCCGCGATAAGAGAAAGGTACCATGTCTAAGCTCCAGCCTTGACCGACACTCCCCCATCGTGTTACTTTATTATTGAGAAACGGGGTATCCATTCCAAGTTCCTACATTTACTTAGGCTAAAGGTAACTAGGGTACCACCATACCCTCCGAGGAAGATAATTAAATATCTTCGGTGCCTACCTAACGTATTAAGGCAACACGGATACCTACGCTATCAATAGACAATGTTTGCTTGAAACCAGTGCGAGTAACTCAAAGCCTTTGGGAAGAGTGATCCGTATGCCCCCACTAGCTTGGTCACTTTCTCCTACATCGAAGTAAGCCCCGAAGTTGCACCTCGAGAAGCCATACGAGTCATTTACAAACATTGCCAGAAATAAATTAGCAGCAAAACAAAAAGCCATGATAGCAAAGAACAAGAATAGCATCAAGGGAGAGATAAGCAACAAATAAACAAACATGATGTCCAGCATACAAAAAATAGCAGCAGGAAATCAAAGGTTGGAAGAGGGAACACACTCCCTATTTTACAAAGTCATCCCACGCAACACCATTGGAATTACAAAAAATACCCTAAGGATTCTCTCGGGGTGAAACCACAGGATCGCTACCATTCTTCATAAACAAGGGCAAAACCTTGGAAATCATAATACCGTTAAGCTCATCCACTGGATCTTAAACCACGACATCAATTTCGGAACCCTTATCAGAGGAATTCATAAAACACACCTCATTCGGCTTATCACCAGAAAGCTTGTCATCTACCTTCGAACTCCCATCACCTTCCGGCTTCCCACCGATGATTTCATCGGCGGTACTTATTCCCTCGGAATCACAAAATTTACTATCTTTTCGCTTTAAATTAACAAAGTCATCACCTTCAACCCCCAACCCATCATCAACATTAGCTTCTTGAAATTTCTCTGCAAGCTTCGCCTTTCGCAACTCGGCAACTATTAACTCAGCCTCGTCGGGCGAAACGAGATCGTTATCAGATTCCAGCACAGCATCTGGATCATTCAAACCGTCAAAATAATAGGGTGGTTGAATACCCAAACTCCTAAACAGATATCGGCCATGATCACGACTAAACAAAGAAGTGCGCTCCGCCTCCCCTCGGATATGATTCTTTAAAGAAGAAATCTCGGCATCCTTTTCCTCGCACAAACCACGAGCCGAATGCAACTCCTCGTCAAGTTTCGAAGCTCGCTCTCTTTGAACATTAGCATCTTGAAAAACGTTATCTCGCTCGGATGTGGCGATCTCAAGGCGTTTTTCTAACCCATTAACATTTTCCATGAGTTCGCCTTTCTCTTGAAGTAAACGCTGGATGTCCCCACCAAGTCGAGAAATCTCCAAACCTTGGGCACCAGTGAGATCGACCAAAAACTTTCCATGATATTTTTGCTGAAACAAGGAAAGAACAAAATCAACAAACAACACACAAAAACATGCGTACGAGGGAAAACAACTACGAAATGCACTCACAACTTCTACGAATGACTGATGATAAGCAACCGCAGAGGCAACCAAATTTTTGTCCAAAGAGCCGGAAAAAACTTGGGCAAGAAACCCAGACACGGAAGGATCTAAAGGGTGATTTTGAGGATCAATCGAATGCGCTCTCAGCAGACTAGCCAGATCACCAGTATGTGGACTACGACAAGAGTTCGGTGCTACAAAAGTCTGACTCTCGGGACCAAAGCACGACTGCTGAACGAAGGCACTAGGAACCGAAGGAATATTCACAACTGATGTTGGTAAACACAAAGAAGCACCAATATTGGATCCATACTCATTCAAATTCATCTCTGGTTGCCCAGGACGGGAGACACCACTAGCAGAAGAGGAACACCCTTGTGAGGGTACCCCAATTCGAGAATTCGGCATCTCAGCCGCTTCATGTCCAAGATTTCCCCCCCTTTTTAATCTCCTCAAAATCGGAGACCTATCATCTTCGGTCTCCTCATCGTCCACCTCTCCCGAAGGAACGGTAGTCGGACCAGTTCGCCTTCGGATAATGGCCTCGGCTGAAGGACTAATAACCTTCGCACCTTTCTTCTTTGTAGCCACAGTTTTCACCCTTTTTGGATTCGGGTCACACAAAGTAACATTCTATACGCCACCATCATCAGTCATCACATCACTCTGCTGACAAGAAGTCAATTTATCAGGCTCTAAACAGAGGCAAATATCCATACCTATCGCATAGCTGAGGCAGGAAGTGTTTATCACCTGACCAATTTCCCCCTTTTCAGCAGGCGCCAACCTCAAAGATCTCTTTCTCTTCCTCGAATCATCGCTTTGGTCTGAAGTTTTTCGGCTTTTCACCTTCGCTTGCTCCGCTTTCTGGAAGACGAACACATGGATAAGAATAATCCCTAAAAAGAAGAATAAACAAAGAAATTTCAAAATTACACTTTACCCTCAGTTTGTCTTGAGCAATCTTTTTTTGAGATTTGGTGCGCTCTTCCTTGGAGAAGAAAATATCGTAGAAATTAACAACAGGGAAATTATGCTCAGCCTCAAACCTCTTACGCTCGACGTTCCCCTCCTTATAGACATACAAGACAGGTCCTTCGATGAGTACAGGCTTTGTAAACCACACCTCATCGCTAGAGTGGCGAAGAAGTGTATTCTTTTTGGACCCCGAAAGATCTACGTCACCAAGGGGGTGAGAAGAATCGGGCACTTTACTTAAACTCACACTCCAAGTAGCTTTCTCTTTGGATAAAGATTTTTCCACCTTATAGCACCTGAAGAAATTGTCGACGGACCAGTAATCGGGAGAATGTTGGAGTTCCTCGGGAAGCCTTTTATAATAATACGACCTACCCTCCGAGCGAGCAACCCATTCGCTAATAACTCGAATAGAGTTTCCATTCAATTGCATCACTCCACAGGGAGGATTGATTATGGAATAAATCGCATAGAAGAGAGGGTTGGATGGATTGTACAAGGGAATGGGAAGACCGGCGCCGAGTTGTTCGCCGGAAACGATTAATCTTCTACTGCTGCACTTTTGAGCAGCAAGCAGTTCAGGGGATAGGATCTCCTTTCCTAAACTTTCATAAGAAAAAAGAGACGAATTAAATCCGTAGATACGCGCCCTTTCCTCCCAACCGATCTTCTGGGTATCCACCATTTTATAAGGCCACACCTTAGCAGGAGAAGCGTCTGAAGAAGCAATTGCAGAGGCACCGACAGAAGCCTGCAACGAAAAGGAAAGTTAAAAAGGGAATGAAAAACAAAGATCAAATCAAAACGATTGAGATGAAATTCAAAAACTTACCATGATCTAAGAAAATTACAGAAGAGAGAGAGATTCAACCACTTCGGAAAGTAATAAAGAGCAGAGAAAAGTGAGAGGGAAGAAGAGGCGACAAAACAAGTTTAAATAGGAATAAAGATAGAACCGATACAGCAAGTGACAGGTCAAAGAAAGGTGAAGATTTCGAAAAACACTCGAAGTTACGTGTGTCAGTCAGAAATTAAGACGAGGACACGTGTCGAAGAAGGCGCAACGCCAAGGGTTTTCTCCTCCAAACCTCATCGACCTTTGGATAAGAAAAGAGGCAAACTGTAGGGGGTAAAACCCCTCGGAACACGTGTCTCGCATCCAAGAAGCCAAACCACTCCGAGAAGATCGGCAACGAGATCTCGAACCAGCCTACAGAAGGAGCAGTCACACACGAGCGAAGCAAAGACTCAGAAGGAAGGGATTCGGACCATGTCAAAGGACCGAAGCCCCAGACTCAACCTCGGAGCGACAACGAATAAACCGCCTTACTCGACAAGAACTGACACCGCCACGATTGAGTCTTTTGTCTTTATTAGCTGTAAATCACCCAAGCTCGGCCTATATAAGGCGAGCTTGGAAAACGTTGTAGGGGTTGGATTCTCTTTGGGTTGAACCTAAGCGGCAAGAGAGAGATTAGGTCTGTATCTCCTCTGGTTCCTTAGGGTTATATTCATGTAATCACAGCATCGAAATACATACAAATCTTTATATATTTAGCCTTTACTGTTATAAGTTTGGTCTTTAATTATTGTTCTAATTACCTTCGGTATTGCTCTTATGGTCTTCGCACCATTGAATCTCAACTGAAACTGCTGTATGTATGAGTAGATCTGATGGATATGGCTCCTTGAGTACCTATGCAGATTTTCTACTCGTACATCTATAACTCGTGGTTTTAAAAAAAAATGAACTAAGCTTTCACCTTATGTTCAAAATTTAATTATATTTTTCATTTAAATTATAGATCCAGGTAACAACCAAAATTTGACCTACGTAGCTTTACTCGTATCAAACACTCAACTATGGCTAGGTATGATTCAACTGAAGATCTAGCAATCCTTACATCTTGGTATAATCAGATCGGCATTTCCGATGTTCAACGACAGACGGTTCCAGCTTCAGTTTTGTGGGAGCGAGTGTGGAGCAACTACAAGGAAAGTTATGGTAATCCTCGGCACAGATCTCCCCAAAAAATACGAGATAGGTTTGCTGTGATTACCAAAACAGTAACGAATTATGTACACATACAAGTAGCTATTTATAAAGGCCTTGCAACTCCTCTGGATGTCGATATAATGGAGGAACTCGGAAGGTGATTCTATCTTCGAAGATACAGGAAACCATTTACACTTGATGGGAGCTACCATTATGTCGTTAAATATTTTGTCTAAATCTGTCGTTAATACTTCATTACATACTTTCGCGAACCAATCGCATACTGTCCCCATTAAATATTATACTGTTAATATTTTCGTTAATACTCTCGTTAATACTGTCCAATTTATTTACATAATATTAGTCCCGGTTGATTGTTTGCTTCTTGGTCGTTAGCTTCATGTGACTCCCGTTAAACAAAGTCGCGGTTGATTGTTGGTTGCTTCTTGTTCGTTAACTTCATGTGACGAATGTTGCTGACAATGCGCTCTTTAGTAGACTTTTTTGCTTTCCATTTTTCCTTGCCTGGAACGTTTGGAACTCTCGCTTGGAAGTTCCTCCTCTTTGGTGCAAATTTCTTCGCCTCATTAATTTCCAAAATCTTCACACTTCTAAGACTTTTACTGTTCTCTATCTTCTTATAACTTTTACAGATTTTGTCAACCGCTTTTTGTAGCGTAGCTCCAATGGTAACGAGTTTGTTTGCTGCTTCACGTAAAACTTCAGTGAAATCAAGTTTTTTCGCTACCTCTCGTCCTGCTATTGCCCTACGAACACAGAACTTGCTAAAACTAGTCTCAGGAAAACATGACATCTTCATTTTTTGTATGAAGGAGGGGGAAGAGAGTAAATTTTTGGTATGATTTTTTGAGTGTGAAACTCGTCTATTTACACTAGAGAAGAATTTTTACCGTTGTAGAGAGTGTCTCTCGACCGTTAGAAGTCGCTACCGACACCATAGTGTGAAACGCATTTTGCGTGGCCACGTGGAGCCGGTTTATAACACTGACCTGACCCATGAAAAGGGTAGGATCCCCGCCGACATCCCACCCTCCTCGGTGCAAATATTTACAGCGCCCAACATTTTAAAGGGTACCCTTTTCATATCACTTTTTCCATTTGAAGCCCTACCCTAGCTTTCTCTTCTCACTTCACTCCACCACTACCAAGAAATTGAAGCTTTTTGAAGTAGAACTGTGTATATCCGCAGCTTCTCTCTGGAAGCTATTAAGGTAAATTTATCCCTCCCTTGAAAGATTTCAACATTCTCTGATTCTTGAACAAATTCCATTTTTTTTCTTCTAAATTAAGCTTCTATTTACAACAATCTAGGGTTTGCTTGTTGATTCAGCTTATAATTAGTCAAGTTTTTCATATGTGATTATCTAATGTTAATAAAAATCAAACCTTTTTTTGCCTTCCAAAGGCCAAAAAAATGTATACCCACAGCTTTTATCTCAAAGCTGTTAAGGTTAATTTATCTCTCCATCAACATTTCCACATTCCATGATTCCTAAACAAAATTGGGGGTTTTCTAAAATTCATATTTTTTTTTTCCGTAAGTTAGGGTTAGGGTTATTTACAGTAAACTAGAGTAGGTTTTTTTTTTCCGAAACTTTCATATGTGATTATGTAATGTTGTATCAAAATCCAGCCATTTTGCCTACCCAATGTGATACAAGAATAACATTACAGTAGTACTTTGGGACTATCCAGCCATGTCCTGCTAGCGATTAACAAACATGACTTTTTTTTAATGTATGGTAGGATGGCGGATGGAGGTCAAGAACGCCAGCGATTTGGAATGAAATTTCTGGATACTCTACGGCCTGGGCAGAGACTTCAAGTTGCATCTTGGCTTAATTCACCTATCGGACCACACTCTACTCACATAGCTACATACATTGGCCACCTAGCTAAAGATGGCAACATATTACCATTGACAGTATCACATTGGACTCGAATGCCCGCTATTTTCGTTCTGTATGCTATGTCAGAAGTCAAGGTATATATACCGAATTTATGTTTAGCTTTCGAGTGTTTTGGAATTAACTGACTGTAATGTTTATCTTGTCAGAAAGTATTTGATTGCCCGGATGATCTGAATGACTGGATTATAGATAAGCTGCATGATAGGTGGAAGAGTCACAAATATTCAGTGAAAAAAGAAGGATTCTATAAGTACAAAACTCAGGAAGAACGCCTTGCCCATCGACCCAAGGATGTTGTTGAAAGCCAGTGGGGGCCGTTGATTGAGTATTGGCAAAACCCTCACCAGGATGTAAGGTTTTAAATAATTGGGCTTTCTTGTAAGCTTTTATGTCTGAATTAAAAAGTTAACATACATTGTATTTATTTGTTTTAGGCAATATGTGCTCAGAATAAACAAAACAAGTCTAAACGAACAGTTTATCATAGTGGCGGCAGAAAACCACATGTGAAATATGCAGCAGAGGTAAGTTTTATGTGTAATTTAACTAATGGTAAGGTCTTCATATGTTATATACAACTAATAGAATGAACACTCGTTTCCAGTTAGAAGCTAAGCTTAAAAGACCCCCTACAGCTCAGGAGATATACGATGCTACCCATGCAAAACAAAAGGTAACAATGAACCTGTTGAGAAATGCGATAGCCCTGTTGGACAGATTGTATCTACTGTTAAAATTTATTTGTAGATCTGTTTTTTCCATTCCAAATTTCGAATTTTTACAAATGTTATCACGCACTTCACTTAATTACAAAATTGATATCTTTGCAGAAGCAAGTGGAGGCCTTAGAAAACAAGCCAAGCCAACATAGTTCTCAAAGCTCTTCAACCAGACAAAATGCTGAAGTGTTGCAACTTAAGGTACAGGATTGTACAGTATGTTCCCTTGGGATTTTGTTTGTGATTTTCCTTTATTGCTGTTTCTATGCGTCTGTTACTAAGAACCTATCATCTGGGAATAGTTATGGCCTTTGCAGTCGTTACAGTACTATCGGAAACTGAGTTATTGTCTCGCGTCTATGTCTCTCATTGGTCCTTTCTAAGTTTTGTGACATCTGATTTACCGTGTACATTTTACAGTCTCCTGTTTCTTCATCAAAAAAGAGGAAGATGAGTTCAGAAGAATCTGGCTCATGGGGGAAAAAGGCAGTCTGTAGAAATAAGCCGGAGCGTCTGCCTCTATCAAGATCCAACTCTATTCCTACCAGTCCTATTCCCCTGTTCCAGGAATGCGTTACAGAAGATGACGAGGATAACATGGAAGCTGAGTCAGATGAATCCCTTGAAAATTTTGATGACGAATATAACATGGAAGCTGAGTCCGATGAAGGCCTTGAAGGTTTTGATAACGAGGACAACAGGCAAGCTCAGTCAGACGAATTTCTTGATGGTTCTCATAACGAGGACAACAAGCAAGCTGAGTCAGATGAATCCCTTGAAGGTTTTGGGCCTGTTGTGGAACCTGTCGAAGCTGCAAGGATGACATCCTCCTCTACGTGTCCGACTGTCTATTCCGAATTGGTGTCTATATCCAATCCTGAAGATATCAGTGTTCCCTTTGTTGAGTCCACAAGTATTTCCTGTCGACAGGGTGAAGAAGAATTTGTCGTTATTGACAACTTCAAAATCCGAAAAGAGTATGCAGTTTTGTATAAAAAGATCTTTGATAAGTATGGGCATATGGCGACAAGGAAAGTCATCAAGTCGAGTGATACTATTTTAGAGGCCTGTGTTACTAGCTTGTTGAAGATTATCTCTGCAATGGAAACTGTGCGGGGTGCGGACTTAAGCGAACTGCTGCTGGAAAGATGGGAAGGAGGCATAAAAGATGTTGAGAACTTGGGATTCAATATCACATGGCTTATAGAGAAGTTTAATGAAGTCAAGAACAATTGGAACTCTTCATCCGGGATACGTAAAGAAGTTGAAGTCCATGAAAAAGAATTGGATGCAACGCAGGTGAAGTATGTTGATCTTTTGGCAAGAAAAGAAGAACTTCAGCGAGAAATACAGAAAGCCGAAGCGAAAATTTCAGCAGAGAAAAAAGTAATTCAACAAAAGTTGGCTCCAAAAAACAGTTTCTTCAGAGAACCTGTTCTAGGGAAGGTGCTCAGTTGAAATGTAACAAATTTGAATTGTTTTTTTTTATGTTTTTGGTGTGGATGAGTAGTAGCTTCTGTAGTGTGTGTGGGTGTGTAACTATTGTTTGTCTAATTTTAGTGATGTCTGGGCTAACTTTACTGGACAGCCCATTAACGGAAACAATGCAGTCCTGACTTCGGAAAGCCCAATTACGATAATAATTGCAGTTCTAGCTCCTGATACAGTAAAACTCCGTATATTAATAGTCTTGGGAACGTACAAAATTATTAATATATGGAGGTATACCAAAAAAGTCCAATTTTTTTTACTAGTTTAATGTATGCAAATGTTATTTGATAATGTATATACACGAGGAGAATCAAAGAAATTGAGTAATCAAATTGATAAATTGAGCTACATTAATCAAATGGATATGGATGTCTTTCTTTATCATCCAGATGAAAAACAAATTGCGTATGCATTAATAGAGGAAGAAATCATTGCTGGAATTAGACAAGAAGTGGAGGGAGAGAGAGTTCAGAGGATGTTTCATGCCAATAAGTTTTAAACGTGCTCGATAAGTTGGAAATATTTTGGCTTCAACAAGAAGGTGCCCATGGTAAGAGCAAACGCAATGGTGGGAGTCAAAACCCAAATATGGGTATAGCCCATCGGCAGTGGGGTAGTAACCAAATCCCAAAACCTATAAAACTAACTTTTTCGACCCAAATATAGGATATCATTTGGGTTTGGTATGGGTTTGGCTGGACGTGATTAAATATCACGTAACTTCCCAGCGTGAACTTAAATCACGTATGCTTGAAAAAGGGGAATATTAATCACGCGTGAAGCGAAAACGCGAACATAAATTTTCAAACGTGAAAATTAAGCACGTATGAGTAGAAAACGTGATTTTAAATCACTTCTACTTTTCAAACTCAATTTTAAATCACGTGTAAAGATTTGGGTTTGGTGTTTGGCTCTCACCGCTGTAGATTTTCACACCAAAACCTATAGCTATACCCATATTTGGCTTTTGATATATGGCATTTGGCTCTCACCGTTGCGTTTGCTCTAACAACCCAAATATTTACATTTGCTTCTCAAACAATTATAGATAAATATTTTGGTTCATCTTAAATTATGTTGTAACAAGATATATATATATATATATTCCAATATAATATCGATTATTAATACATGGAGGTAAATTAGTTAAGGCGGGAATGAAAAAATGTATTGATATTAAAATGTGGAGTTTATTACTATTTATAAATGGTCCAAATTGAAACTATGATTTTTTTATTAATATATAAAGTATCAATATATAGAGTTTTTACTGTAGTTGTATTTTCGGAAGCTTATGTAGTGAGCCAAAGGGGACAGGAAGTATGAGAACAAATCTGGGGATAGAAAGTAGCCACACCAATAATGTTGCCCCCAGAAAAATCTAGAGCGGTGGGGCTCGATGTCTCTCGTAAGTGTAAGTGAGTCATTGGTTAACCATTTATTAAACAAAAATGAATTTTCTACCAAGCCATTAGGCTTTTATCTATGGAGGGGGGAAAATAAAGTCAACAATGTTTCCCCAGTGCCCCTCTCGGACGCCTGTTGGCTATGGAGCACCACTGAAGCGAGGAAAGCCAACTCGCTCATCGGGATAGTTTATATCGCTCTCCTGGAGCGATATAATCTATATCGCTTGACCGGTCAAAACCAGTCAAAGCGAGATAGCTTTCCTCGCTTTCCAGAAAACGCCCAAATAAACCAAAACCCTCGTTTTCTCCTCCTTCTTCTTCTATCTTCTTCTTCTTTCTTCCTCCATTGTTTCCTGTTTCCCTGCTAGACTTCGTAATCACGATAAATATTAGTTTTTTTTTTGAAATTGAAGGAACGGGTACGTCCGAAAAGGTTTGGTGATTAAAAGGGAGGTTTTAGAATTTGATTTCATCCATAAAAATGGCAGCGGTATGTTCTTATGTTTTGGATGAATTTTTTTCAATTTCATCATGAATCTGATCTATGATTACTAATATAGTTGTTTGGGGTTTAATTCATGATTTATGTGATGATATAGGTTGAATAATTTTAGTAGATATTGAGTTTGATTGAATTTAAATTTTACTGTGATATAGGATAATACATAATAAAGGATAATACATATGAGTTCTTTGTGTTATTTGGGTTTCGTACGGGGAGATTTTTTTTCTAGGCGATAGAATTTGCATCGCCAGAAATGTGAAAATTGTCTTTGGCACGAATTGTTTTGAATTTGTGTGTATGTACAATCGCGGCATATGTTGAATGTGTTACAACATGTTGAATGTGTGTATGTTGGCTTTGCGGCATATGTTGAATGTGTTACAACATGTCGATTCCTTTTAATTGTGTATTTGTATATTTTAGGGAATGTATCTCGGGGATAAGTTATCGTTCAAAGGCATGAAGCATCGGTGTAGTGAAGACATGACAGATGTTCGTTCTCCCCAATTCAAAACCAATTGGACCCAGCTTTCTAATTTTTACGACATAGTCACTAAAAACAACGATAGAGCGCAACAGATATTAGACCGTTGTGGGTTTTCAGCCATGTTCCATGTCAAGCTATTGAATGCTGACAACCTGATGGCTGAGGCTTTAATGGAGCGGTGGTTTAAGAAAACCAGGACTTTCCATTTTCCTGAATTCGAAGTTGGTATTACTCCGCTAGATTTTGTTAGGCTCACAAAAATAGCAATAGGATTCGGTAGGGAAAGACCAATTTGCAAAAATGTATCAAAAGAAGACAGGGTTTTGTATGATGAGTTGTGGTTTTCGGGCGCCAAGGCTTGGCGTGATGCACTTCACCAGGCTCAGCTCGATAACCCACAGTTTGACGGTAAACCGGTGCCAGAATGGGGAACCAACACCAGTGATGTTCTTAGTGGGCACATAACTCGTTATATAGAAGGGCGAAAAGGCATGAATAACATAGCAATCGCTGACGAGTTAACCAGAATGTTTTTATTCTGGTGCATTGGTAATGGTTGGTCGGAGACACAACTACAAGGCTAAAGAAAGGGTGGATACGCTATTTGAAAGACTTGGATAATGTGGGCAACTACTACTGGGGGTGGGCTGCATTGGGAAATTTGTATGAACAACTAGATAAGTGGAGTAGCAGAGCGACTAATGACATCGGAGGTATGTGGATGATACTCGAGTACTGGTACTACTTCTACTTTCGCAACTGCCAGCCCATACCTAAACGCTTGGCGGATGTGGAACCCGATGCGGCAAGGCGTGCGCCATTCCCCGCCCTTGCATTGTTTAACAAAACAAACATTGACCCGGCCGAACAAGTGCATCTAGATAGGCATAGTCTTTATATGACTAGGTTGAATGTTGATTCTCGAACCACCACCACCGTTGAATGGCAACCGTGGATTATGGACGATCACTGCGAGGACCCTTTGGTATTAGAGGCCAGAAGGGTGTCAGGTTATTTATCCTTTCATTTAAATTCCATGATTATTGTTTGGTTTTTTGATGGATACTTATCTTATAGTTCCAACCATATTTTTTTTCAGGTTTAAGAATGAAGTTTCGCAAGAGTCATTACCTCCCTGAACGGTGTTGGCGGCAGCTGAAGGGTACGATAGTTATGCTTAATGACCCCCAAATGAGGACTCCACGATTGAGGACGGCGATCAAGTGACTGAAGTGTCCCATTATCTGCATGTCAGTGCCGATCATTACTACACGTGGTGGACAAGCACAAGCGTCGGAAGATATTTGCCTTTGGTTCAGCATGCGAGGAACAAGGATGAGTTTGGTGTTGCCAATAGAGGCAAAGCCAGCATGCCTTACGGGACTCAGCCTGACCTCTACTGTCGCTCCAGTCAGTACGCGCCCCAACCTGAGGTATACCGTGACCTACCTGAAATTGTCGATAGTTATCACGTATACAAAAATGGCAGAGACATTACGATACCTTTCGGCTGCGAAGAACCAATCGCTTATGATCCCGCTCAAATCAACAGATCACCCGTAAGTTAGTTTATTAGCAGTCGTGAAGTCCTAATATTTTGAAGTTACCTTTATTTTGTTGTGACGTAATCTTTTAATGGGTTTTTTTAGGAAGAATTTCTTAGCCACATTTTTAAGCAACAAGCGTGTATCAACTCAATGACGGCAAGTATCTTTGATGTGACAAAATATTAGGAGTTGGGGAGTAGCTCTTCAAACTCCGATTTTGAACGCAGCAACCCCGACACATCTCCAAACATCCAAACACAACCCTCTCAGGTGCCTAACACAGGGAACCTTTTTGGAATGAGACTCGGAATGGACATGGGTGCATGTGGCTTAACTTTTTATTTTGCATGTGACTCAAAGCCATAACTGATACAAGGTTTGTATGATGCTAACAATCTGGATTTGGTTTGGTGAGTGTAGGTAGATGAGCTGATGGATTGATTGAGATTAAAAAGCACACTTTGGTGTGTTGCATCAACAAGGTAATATCTTGTGCCACAGAAGGACACATCATTTACGTTTTGGGAGCAACTAAATTTCTTAGACCAGAACCTGTTCATCATACACGATTTCTATTTGTTCATCTATTATATATGTTGGAAAGTATAACAATATGAAATTGGGTTAAACCCTAATTATTTTTCTTAATTTCAATTTGAAAACAAATTTTGGTTGAAATTCTTACTCTGTTATGTGCTTCTGGAGGTGATTAACGAATGAATTAAAGAATTTGTGCTCCACGTCATAGATGCAGCATAACTTGTCCGAACTCTCCTTCTTCCATTCATTCATGGCGTAAGACTGGACCGTTGCTTTTATTTTCACTTTTTCTGCACCAAATCCAAGAAAATCAAATCGATTGGACAAAAAGAGAGTGAGAGAGAGAGAGAGAGAAAGAGAAAGAGAGAGAGATTGATTGATTGAACGTGCCTGCTTTCGTAATTCGCTGAGGCGCCATTGTCGAGATCAGATTTAAACTTACTTTCCTTTTCTTTTTCGCTCTAAACTTTCTCCCTTTTTCACTTTCACTGTTTCTCTGATAACACTTTTAGATCCGGTTTTTACGCGCTGCTACTACATTACCTTTTAGATGGTTGCTGGGGTTGTTACACCCGTCCGATTCAATCAACCCTAGCCACACATCTTCTTCTCTTCTCTTTACCAAAATAATTCATTTGCGCGCCTAAAACTAAGTTCTAGATGCTTCCAATTGTCATCTTCCCTAACTACACAATCTGCAATTGACAACATGAGGTTCAAACTAAATTTCCTTCTCATTGATGGAGATACCTATTTTACTTGTTGAAAAGAAAAATTCTGTGAAATAGAGGTAGGTACTTAAGAGGGGTACCTCAACCCAATAAATACAGCTGCCAGAAAAAATAATAATAAAAGATATAAAAAAAAGGGGTCCGGCCACCTAAAGAGAGGTAAACAAAATATAGTTCAAATACTTAGAAACCAAATAACATCACGATCCAACTAGAAACCAAACCAAACCAAACCAAATCGATGAGAAATATAAAAATCAGTAGTGCTATCACCATGTTGGTCGTCAATCCAAGCATTTTAGTAATGCCCCATTGAATATAGTTATTTAAATTACGTGTGGGTCTTATTATTTACTCCCTCCGTCCCACATTACTTGAGCTATCAAATTTTAATTCTTGTCCCATATTATTTGAGCTATCCCAAATATATTTCCATATTTCTACATTTACCCTTATCATTGATAGTTGTAATAAATCTTGTTATAAAAAATGTGAATAATTTCTTAGTCATGTTTATACTCGTTGTGTAGGTGTTTTAAAATGCCTTGCAACGATATAGAGTTTATAAACATACGCGTTATAATTTAAGAGATATGTCATTTTGAAAATTTGATACATAAGGATATAATTGGAAAAAAAACATAAAGTTTCTTTTCCTCCTCTTTGCCTTAAGAATTGTGCTAAGTTGAGATAGCTCAAGTAATGTGGGATGAAGGGAGTATAATTTTATTGGTAAATTTCTTGCTCTCCCTCACTACTACTCTATTCTATAGTGCAAAAAACACTACTTCACTTGACACATTTTCAAAATGTAAGTGATAGAGTATGTTTTGCCCTACCCATAGCCCTTGCTCTTATGGATCAAATGATTTAGGCACTGGTTTTTTCGGAGTGTAATTCAACATTCAACACCATAAAACTCAGCCTTATATAAAAAAAATATTTTGTTTTTATATGAATTTTAGTAATCCCAAATTTTGAGTACCCAAATAGAGAGCAAATTAAATACTACCGTTTCTAGGCGAAAATACAGTTGGCTAGTGAAACTCTGCTGTCATTTGAGTGGAAACTCGATTTCCAACCAGAACTAGCTAAGCTCATAACAATTGCCCATTTCACCCCCTTAGGTTAGGTAGGCACTCTAGTCTATACCTGTCGCTCACCATGGTACTGTTGCATGTGGCTTAACTTTTTATTTTACACAGTACATTATTGAAATAAAATTTTCTAGTGTTTTTGCACGTGGCTTAACTTTTTATTTTGCATGTGACGCAAAGCCATAACTGATACAAGGTTTGTATGATGCTAATAATCTGGATTTGGTTTGGTTAGTGTAGGTAGAGGAGCTGATGGATGTTGAGATTAAAAAGCACAGTATGGTGTGTTGAATCAACAAGGTAATATCTGGTGCTAAAGAAGGACATATCATTTACGTTTTGGGAGCAACTAAATTTCTTAGACCAGAACCTTTTCATCATACATGATTTCTATTTGTTCATCTATTCTATATGTTGGAAAGTATAACAAGATGAAATTGGGTTAAACCCTAATTCTTTTTCTTAATTTCAATTTGAAAACAAATTTTGGTTGAAATTCTTACTCTGTTATGTGATTCTGGAAGTGATTAACGGATGGACTAAAGAATCTGTGCTCCATGTCACAGATGCAGCATAACTTTTCCGAACACTCCTTCCTACATTCATTCATGGCGTAAGATTGGACTGTTGCTTTAATTTTCGCTTTTTCTGCGTCAAATCCAAGAAAATAAAATCGATTGGACAAAAAGAGAGAGAGAGAGAGAGATTGATTAATTAATTGAACGTGCCTGCTTTAGTAATTCCCTGAGGCGCCATTGTCGAGATCAGATTCAAACTTACTTTCTTTTCTTTTTTCGCTCTAAACTTTTTCCCTTTTTCACTTTCACTGTTTCTTCTGATAAAACTTTCAGATCCGGTTTTCACGCGCTGCTACATTACCTTTTAGATGGCTGCTGGGGTTGTTACACCCGTCTGATTCAATCAAGCCCGGTGGCACATCTTCTTCTCTTCTCTATACCAAAACAATTCATTTACGCGCCTAAACTAAGTTCTAGATGCTTCCAATTGTCATCTTCCCTAACTACACAATCTGTTATTGACAACATGAGGTTCAAACAAAATTTCCTTCTCGTTGATTGAGATACCTACTCTACTTGTTGAAAAGAAAACATTCAGTGATATAGAGGTAGGCACTTAAAAGGGGTACCTCAACCCAATAAATACAGCAGTAAAAAAAAAAAAAACATAAAAGATATAAAAAAAGGGGGTTCGGCCACCTTAAGAAAGGCAAACAAAATATAGTTCAAATACTTAGAAACCAATTACATCACAACCCAACTAGAAACCAAACCAAACCAAACCAAATCGATGAGAAATATAGAAACCGGTAGTGTTATTACCATGCTGGTCGTCAATCCAAGCATTTTAGCAAAGCCCCACTGAATATAGTTA
>JAJJMA010064010.1:6381-29249 GCA_023529015.1 Papaver nudicaule
AAAAAAAAAAAAAAAAAAAAAAAGTTAATCCGTTGAGATTGTGAGCGCCCAAAAGTGGGGCGGAGATAAGAAAAATCGAGGCTAACTCAGGTAGTTCAGGGATATCTTAATACTTAAAACCAATCCGAAAATTCAAACTGTTCCCTACCTTTTTTGCAAATTTTTGAAAAGAAACTTTGGCTAAAATGTAGCGACAATTAATAATACGGGAGTATATCTTGGAATTACGGGAGACCATTTCTAAAAATATATTAGTGATAACTACCCCGATATTCTCTCTGATCTATTATTGGCTGGAAATCGGAAAATTAGGGTAACTAACCATGTTGATTACACAAAATTTGTGGAAACATTTTTTTAGATTTTGAAGAAGAAAACCCTCCAAAATTTTCAGCAAAATTCTTTTCCGCGGGATGAAAATCAGACGAAAAATTTCATGGCGGGATTATTCCCGCCCGGTGCTTTGGTATAAGTTCAAATTAAAGGTAAGTGAGAACTTTCATCTCGATAACTTCATCTTATCGTTTTCATTTTTCTTTTTCTTGAAACCCTAAAACTATTATTAGCTCTTACCTTTACTGCTGGTATGATTTGTTAAACCCGATCTCGATTTATATTGTAGCAATGCACATGCATCTGACAATGATGGACTGTTTTGAATCTGGTTTTCTATTTTTTATATGGACAAGTAACTGATAATCATGGGTTGTTTTGAATCTTTGTTGTTGTATCAATGATGTTTTGGGCGGAAAAACTAGTTATTGTTTATCATATATCATAGATTTACATGTTAAATATCATGGGTTTTGACTCCTGTTGTATATGTAAAGGTTGGATCTAGGAATGGCTACTTTGATTTGAATATACATTTTAGGTTAATAGCAAGTGGCACTTTTTTTTTTTTTTTGTTATGATAATTTAGTACAATCACACGTTACATGTCATGGGTTTTAATTTCTTCTGTGTTAAAGAACTAGTTTCGTCGTTATCATGGGTTGCTTTCAAGTTATATCTTTCAACGAGTATGTACTACGTATTTGTGTTCTTTACAAGGGCTTCCTTGAATGGAAAAGCAGGGCTTGTAATTATTAAACATGTTGTTGTTGGATTTAGCTAATGTTTTTACCAACACAAGCTCATATTCCTACATATGTTGTACTTTCAGATACACGGTCATGGCGAATGTTGAAGAAAACTCAGATCATGAATTTGGATTTGGAAGTGAAAATGACAAGTACAATGGGAATAATTGCAATTCTGAAGAAGATTCCGAAAAAGAAGATTCTGAAGAAGAAGATTCTGAAGAAGAAGAAAAAAAAAAGATTCTCAAGAAGAAAAAGAAGAAGATTCTGAAGAAGAAGAAGATTCTGAAGAAGAGGAAGAAGCAGAAGAAATGGATTTAGATGGTACTCCACTCAAAGCTGGACGATGGGATGAACCCTTTGACGAATATGAATATTATGAAGATACGAACGGTAATGCTTGTAATATTGTCCTGGTTTGTTTTTAATTGTCCATAAATCATGTTTCATAATTTGTTTCTGCTATATATTTACAGTGATCCAAGAAGATGAAACGGTTATGTTTGATGAGGACTTAGATGAACTAAGACCAAGTGATTTGCAAGATGGATCAGAAGTAGAAACTGCAGTAGTTGAAACTCATAGTACACAAGCGGGTCAAAGTCGAGATGTTCCGGAGGATAGAAAAGCCAGGGGAAGGACAAGGCTTTTAAAACTCCACAAAGAAGAAGGTCACGCGAAAAGAAGAGAGTTGGACTTCGATGAACTTCGTAGATCAGTAGGTGATCATAGTACAGAATTTGGAAGTTTTCTTGGCGACTTGGTCAGGAAAAGATGTGGTCTTAGATATAATTGCTGGCGTGAAGTAAAAAAGGAGAAAAAAGATTTCTTGTGGGAAAAAGTAAAGGTATACAGCTAGTTATATTCATATCCAAGGTTATCGCTATCTTTATTCATCGTTTATACTGTGTACCTGTTACTAATTTTCCATTGAATGTTATGGTAGCTTTATTACATAGTCGACGAATCGATGAAGCGTCGGATTATGTCTAAACTCGCCGCGCAACTTCGGGACTTCAGAAGGAAATTAGCCAGAAAATATATACTTCCATTTAAGGATGACCCAGAAGTACTACGTCAAGTCCCCAAAGAGTATAAGCTTATAATTGACCAAAAATGCTGGGATGCGTTTGTGAAATACAGACTTTCGGATGCTTTCAAGGTTAGAGAATGCACTTCATATTTTTTTCTTCATCGTTTTTATGTTTATTATTTCCTAGTCCAACATATTGACAAAGATTCGTTTGTCTGTGCTGCAAGGAAAAATCCAAAAAAGCAAAAGAGTCAATATCTCATTCCAAATACCCACATAAGCTTGGACGAGGAGGATACACGGGCATGGCAAAGAAATTGGTAATCATACTTCATCATACTTCACACTTTTAAAGTTAAAAACTGGCAATATTTGTGCTCAATTAACCTATGTTTCATTTTTTGTTGTATGGGTCTCACATATGCAGCAACTCATAAAGATAGAGGGACTCGACCCTCTACGAAACTGTCGTATTATACACTTTGCTGCATTGTTGCTGCATTACATGCTTTTGAATTGACATGTTGTTTAACATTTGATGTCATAACTACAGTTAAAAGATGGCATAGTTACCGCTGACCAACTTACCGACCGGTCTTTGATGTGGGAGCTGGGACGCCGATATAAGGGCACGGCTGAAATCAAACATACTGAAACTAAAGCTGCGGTAGAGCGACTTGTAAGAATACCCCACTTCCCAATTGATAATGTTTTTTTCGTCGAAGTAAATGCGCAATGTTCAAACCAGAATTTAAGCTAAATTTTTCAACTCTACATTGGGCACAGAAGCATTATCGAAATCAGATTCAACAGGGAACTATACAGGTTCCTCCGCATCAGGATGCCGTGACACTTGCGATCGGAGTGGATAAAGGCGGGCGTGTCAAAGGGGCCGGCTTTGGAGTGTGCCCGAGCATGTTCTGGAATGCTGACAAGCGGAAAAGGCAACCCGTGAAATCTACCGCCGATCAACTGAGGAAACAGGTGGAATCTAAGGATGCACTAATAACCCAGTTGGTAATGTCGCTGAAGTCGTTAGCATCAAACCTCGCTGCTCAAGGAATACCAGTACCACCCATTGCTTCCGAATTGATCAGAAATCATGGACCAATAGTAAGTTAACTGATCCATTAGATGGTATGCGAATGAGATTATATTTACTTTGTCAATGATTTGGCACGCAGTATCTAAAATATCATCACATCGTTCAACTTCACGCTTCAGGAAAGTTCGACAAGTCTCCCGTCATCTTCACCAGGAGGTGATGGACTTGGAAAACATATCCATCTATCTGAGGATGCGATGCATTCAACTGAAAAATCCTCAAGAAAGCAACTTGAATCTGAACAACTGGAGGCTTCTTCAAATAAGAAACGGTCTGCTACAAATGGGAAAGGCCCTTCAACTAAGAAACCTTCTGCTCCACCTAAGAAAGGTCGTCCTAGTCAAGATCTTGTGACCGTTAGCCCCAAGTCCGTACAGAAGTCTCCGACTCCTCCATATACTCGGGAATCTAACAGTTCAGCAACTAGACAAGGCGATAAAGGATTAGGACAAGTAATATACATTATCTTATTCCAGGCATTTAAATTTATATTTTGTTTTGTGTACGTGTTCTCTTTATGATGTTCGTATGCCATGTATTTATGCAGGGCATAAAATGTGAACTTTGGTCTAGCTATAGGGAAAACATCGTTGTTAGAGGTACAACTTTTCTGTCTGATGACAAAAAGGTGATAGTGCATGGAGTAGAAGTGAAGATCGCTTGCTTCAGAGTCCAGGTTAATGAAGTACTGAATGAAAATCTCCCAGTTCCGATACCCTGCTCAGAGATTAAAACGTTAGGTGAGGCTAAGGGTAGTTTCATCCCTTGGCCCAAAGCTGAAACCGCATTTCTTCAGAAACCTCAGGTTAGTTGCTTTGCTTGGCTTCTATGTTGAATCAAACCCACAGTAGCTTAGGTAACTAATATATGCTGTCAACCCTGTAAATCTCGAACGCTTACAAATGATTTTAGCTGTGTCCTCGTAGGACCAGTGTACGTGAATCCTAAATATTACTGATCAGGCGACTCTACAAAAATTGCGTTAACCAAATTTTCTGCAACAGATTGAAAATTCTAAAGAAGCAGATTCAGCTACTCGAATGGAATCTCAAAGTGTACAGGGTGTAAAATGCAACATCTTCTTAGACACTATGGCAAACGTTCTCGCCAGAGGAAAAGCTTACTGGTTTGAGGGGAAACGGAAACTGAATGGATCACAGTCACCGGTTCGGTGCTACAAGATCTTCGTGTCGGAAATAGTAAATGGAAAACACTGTGTAGCCATTCCACACAGGGATATTAAGACTCTAGATGATGCTCGCGGAAAGTATATTCTTTGGCCCCAAAGCTGCACCCAGCTTTTATCTCCTGAGGTTAGTTGTAATGCGTTATGTGTTCTTTGTTCGCTGAATGTTTCTTTACATGAATCAGAGACACAGATGCTAGTGTGAATTAGAGTACCTAATAAGTAGAGATATGTGGAACCTGTTTGATATAGCTGTACAACCATTTTTCCTGTTTATTCAGATGGCCAGCCAATCCACATTGGATTTGGGAATACATATTACAAGAATCCTAACCATAACCTAAAAAAATGCAGCAGGTACATAAACGAAATGATGTGCTGCAGAAAGAGAGTCAAAAAGCTAATCAACTTGAGAATGGTTCTCATAGTACAAAATCCCAATCTGGGCCACCAGAGAAGACTAAGAAAAAGGTACACAATTCATTCTAACTTACTGTTACATTGTTGGAGAATTACTTTTCCTGCTTCTTCTCATGACCAATGAGTCCATGTCGGGTTCGAATATATGCTACATTGA
The DNA here is from genome assembly GCA_023529015.1 of Papaver nudicaule. NCBI lineage: Eukaryota > Viridiplantae > Streptophyta > Magnoliopsida > Ranunculales > Papaveraceae > Papaver > Papaver nudicaule. Next base: position 11,365 of record JAJJMA010064010.1, read on the forward strand.
TCCTAAGCATTACCCTCTTGCTGCAGGTTACAGAAACTGGTGTGCTGCAAAAAGATAGCCAGGAAGCAGGAGATCGACTAGCTGGAACCGGTTCTCGGGGTACAATATCTCAATCTGGGCAACCAAAACAGGCAGTCAAAGTAGTTGGAGTACCAAGGGTTTCCGAGATTTCGCCAACTCAACAGAAATTGGTATTTGTTATTTTACAGGCATTGATTGAATATATACATATTTTTTTATTATAATGTTCATATGCCATATATTTCTGCAGGGTAAAGAGTGCAGAATTTATGGAGATTCTAATGGGAACCCCGTTGCTAGAGGTATAACCTTTAGATCACCAGGAAAACATCATTTAATTGAAACATGTGCAGATGTTGATTGCTTTGCGGTCGAGATCGATGAAGTATTCGATGGAAACTACAGTTTACCTGTACAAGCTGAAAATTTTGTGAAATTAAAAGGTGCTGAGGGCTCAGTCATTCCTTGGCCAAAGTCTTTAACTTTTGGTGTTAAGGTTGGTTGCTTAGCTTGTTTGCTTTACTCTTGAAAACATTTATTTAATAGTTAGTCCATCTACTTTCATGCTGATAAGGATATGAGTGCCTTATGCACAAAAATAAAGATGAACCAAGAATGATTGTAAAAATTACAGAACTCAAGATATGAGGTTACCTAATTGATTATGACTCAGTTAAGCTGTGTGCAGCCTTCATTACAATTTGGTACAGTTACATTGTTGGAAAATAATTTTATCCTTGTCTTCGCATGACCAACGAATTCACGTTGGATATGCATGAATCCTGAATATTACTCTCTTGCTGCAGAAAACTCCAGAGTCTTCTCCAAAAAATCCAAAAGAGCACGGAGTACCTGTTAAACATACTGACAAGCTTATTTCTGCGGAGCTAAAAGAAGATGACCAAAGAAAAGTGGATCTACCAAAAGATCATGAGATTCAACAATCAGCAGCCAAACAGCATGTCGAGAGTCAACGAGAAACACAAGTACATACTGTGACTGCAAAGGAAAAAATCCCAAAGGGGACCAGCAAGAGGGCCATGACAGAATATCAAGTTCCAGATGGTAGCCAGAGGTGTACCAGGAACCAAGGCAAGAGGCATCAACAAAATTGTAGTTCACTGGATGTGGAGAACCCAGCATCTAAAAAACAGAAGAAAATACGAGAAACGCAATAATGTTTTAGATAGATGGTCTGCCATGTTTCTGGAGCAAACTTTGATAGCAAAGTCCAAACATTTTATCTTGCAAGCTTTTATTAGAACATAGTTTAGACATTTTCTTTTTTCATATCATCACAGCAATAAAAATGATTGTGTTCTAATTTACATTTGTGTAAATGACCCGTACGAGTCCGTTCGGGTTCGGGTTATGAGATCAAGTCTCTTACCCAAGCCGGCACCCGGAAAAATGGGCATATAAATGAACGGCCATTAGATGCATCTTAACGGCCATAAATTCATCAAATTGAACGGCCTTAAATGCATCTAAATTGACGGTCGGAAATCCATCTAAATTGACGGTCAGAAATCCATCGAATAAGATAAAAACGCTAATAATTGAACGGCTGAGGTTCCATTCCACTAATACAATTTAACGGTTCCTAGTAGAACACGTGGACGGCTGGGAACACATCCTGTTTGACGGCTGAGAATCCATCATTTATCCTCAAAATTCGCCCGAGATGAACGGTACCCACAACTACACGTGGATGGTGGTAGATCAAATATTAACGGTATCCATGACTACACGTGGATGGTGTAAGATCAAATATTAACGGTATCCCTGGTTACACGTGGATGGTGTAAGATCAAATATGAAGAGTGAGAGATGCACCAGAGATTGCACTCGTTCGCGTGGCTAAATAAACACTTTGCGTGTCTTAAGTGCAGTAATAGGCCACATGAGAAGCAATTTCACGAGGCTAAAGGGAAGCAACAGCCACAAGAGAAGCAAGTTCACGAGTCTAAAGGGTAACAACAGCCACATGAGAAGCAAGTTCACGAGTCTAAAGGGTAGCAACAGCAACATGACTTCGAACAACACTTGGGAAAAGCTTCGACACCATGGCGGCTTTGTCACGCGAATTATAGCCGAAGGCCACACGAAATTTCGCGTTGCAGAAAAGGTAGTCTAAAAACACGCGATTTCTTGCCACGCGACGAGCATTTGTGATTGGTGTGACCTAAACCATACGGCAACGCCAATCTGGCGTGGCATCAAACCGGATTTGTACTAGTGTGGCGAATTAACCTTATGGGCAACAGATCCGGCTTGGCGAGAGGAACCTTGAGTAGTAGAAGCCATTGTACCAGAGACGGCGTCGGAAGAAGTTACCGATGATATAACGATTAACCGGAGTAGCAAGAACAGTCGGAAATAATGAGCAAACGGAGATGGAAGTGTATGAGTAAGGATTGAAACACTGATCTGACACAGGGAAAGTGATGAAGAAGGAACCAAAGGTAAAACAACAATGTTATGATAAGTTTCAAAGAAATTAGAAGGATGTGAAGGACAGCGGAAGCAGTAGCAGCAGAGGAGTTAGGGTTTGGGAAATAAGGAGAGCTCTGAGAAGATGGTTCGAAAAAGTGAGGAAGATAAGTTAGGAAGAAAGATAAAATCAGTATTTATAGGTCAGAAAAGGGAAGACAAACCGGTGCCAGCGGTTACAGGTCATAAAGCGAATCTAATGCATGGAGGACGTGTGACAAACCGAAATCATAGTGGAGAACGTGGGTGCGGTATTTTCGGCGACATAAGAAATTTTATCTCCGGCGATCAAAGATCTTGGAAACGAAAGAGGCAAAATGTGGGTGTAGAAAATGCCTTTGCCTTGTAAAAGCATCTAAGGGGTGAAGCTATAAGAAGAAACTACTTGTGAGAAGCACATAGCCATCAGCGAGAGCCTTCGGCGAGATGTTAGTTTGAAGACCAGCGTGAAGGAGACCAAAGCAATACCAGCGAGTTATATGAGGAGGATAGATGAGCAAAGTAATGCCAGCGAGCGATGGATGCACCAGCGGAAGTAGTTGAGAATCAGTTGAGCATTTATTACCCGTCAGAACGGATATAATGTCAGAGTTGACTAGTTGACTCAGTGGATTCCTCGTCAGGAATCCTTATCCGCAAGAAGACGTGGCCACCAAGACTTGTTAGAAGAGATACCAGCTCGGCGATGTGGTTTATCGGCGAGTGATGACAAATATGTGTCAGAAAGTCATTGTCTGTATTAGCTGTCGTCCACTTTGTAAACCTCTATAAATAGTGAGGGAACCCTATGAGAAAGGGGTTGGACATTTCTTGGTTTGGTCTAGAGAGAGGAAAAGTAATCATCTACTTGCTCTCCTTAGCCCAGTGCCGAGATTAGGGTTCTTATTGAGAGATCAGACTTAAAAGATTAGCAATGTGAGAGTTGTAATTAAACTTATTCTAGTGGAAATCCTTGGATGTAGTCCTCATTAAAGAGGGAGAACCAAGTAATATCGTTGTCAAGTACCTCTAACCCTTAACTCTTTATTATCTTGTGTGTGTATGATTTTGTGTATGCTTGTGTATGATTATTTGGGTGTACTGTCTAAGATCTACCCCTTGGGATTTTAGACAATTACATCGTGTTAACATGGTCAGGAAGAGCCCACATTATTCATATAGGTTGGATTGAGCCAAACACAGATTGTTAGATCTTAAGGTCTTTGCCTGTTTTGATACCAATTGAAAAGACGAGAGTACCGAGTACACCACCAATATTTTATTCTAGGCAACCTATAAGTCAAACCTTGTACGGTTCCTCTAATCAAGAACTCTAGATCAAGATCTCTTTCGTAATTGATTGAATCACACAACGAGAATAAATACAAGATAGCGAGAGACAGTGTCAACAACCAAGTACGATACTTTAATTATAAATGACAAGTCAAATATAATGCGGAAATAAAGTAAAGTACACATAAGAATTTTGTTAACGAGGAAACTACAACCTTGAAGAAAAAACCCGGGACTTCATCCAGTTTGAATATACTCTTAAGAATTAAACCGCCAGCACACCTACTCTCAGACTTCAGACTAGTTGGTGTAGACAGTATGACCCTAATACGACTACTAGTGACAAAGCTTTCCCCTCAGTATTTCTGCGCCTCCAACCACAACAAGGTGATCATGCACATGTACTCCCTTAGAGAGAAAACACGTCATTTACTGTCTTCTCTAAGAGTTCCTCCGCAGTCCTTCGTGAAGACTATCCCTACCCGACCTCCAATCGGACGACTACAACCTTATGGACAACAACCAAATAGCGGCAGGTCAAACCACTAAATGATATTCTTATTTCACCGAAGTCGTTTTACATCAAGAGCGAGGCTATTTAAGTTTACTTTGTTAATAAACCCCTCGAGATATCGATCAAGGTTTCAAAACCAAAACTCCCGAAAGAGCAACCTTGTCGTCCCAGTTGGAATCAAGCAATATATGGATGCAGTACAATATGTATGACCGTGAAGAAGATGTACCTGCAATAACAAATCCAATAACGGCAATCTTGATTCCACTCAATATATATAGGTTAGGCACACAAACCGAAAGCGGCTTGCTGACAAATCCAGGTCAATAGATAAAGGGATATCCTGATCACTATGATCTTAAGTGGCCTTATATCAGAAGAGAAGGACCTTATAATAAACAAGATCGTAAGACTTTGATAGACGTGATAGAACAGAACACAAGTACAATACAAAGAAGACTAGTAAACATAAAGTAGTTTCCCTGAAGAGGTACTTCTAGGCTTCTCGATCCCTAAGAGAAGACTTTCACACTAATCCAGACTGAGAGAAAAAGGTAAAAGGTACTGAAATGGATTGTGTTTTTGTCACCTAAACTTGACAACTGACTTGAGATAGCAATATCAGTGGGTTCAACCGAGCAATGCTCTAACAATCCCCCCCTTTGTCAATTTAGTGAAAAAACCAATCTTACATATGGATTCAAAAAGTAAAATCTTTTAGCCCTAACCATAATGTACTTGATCTTCTTGTAATCATCAACGTCTTCAGATAAGAGTGTTCCTGCAAGTGAAGATTAAAGGTAGAGATAATAAACTTCAAAGTCACCACACATCTTGGTTCTAGAAGGACATAGTCCAACAAGAGTTTGTTATGCAATTGAGTAGTATATAAAACTTGTAAGCGTATTGCATCGATGCTTAAAGATAATATACAATATGATATGTTCTCCCCCTTACTCAATACACTAACTTTTGCTTTGACATGACAAGCACATCGATTTACTCCCCCTATGACAATGCCGTAGACAATTGTCGTAGTAGATAGAAAGATTTTACTCCCCCTTACTACAAGATTTCTCCCCCTTTTTGTCATAAAATAGACAAAGGAACAAGAAATATAGGAATCCTCATAAAACATCAATAATCAATGTAGACAAAGGTAAACATACCTGAAACGAGAGATAAAAAGATGCAATTCTCTCGCAAATTACACAGACGCACACCCCAAAAAAATATTACCATGAAGCACAAGTTCAAAATAACTCTCCCCCATTATGTGTCATTCCATAAGAAACAACGCGACGACCTTTAGAAGTAAAGGATTTATACGAAACTTTAGCAATTTCTTATAAAGAGAAATAGTTAGAAGTCAAAGGTTCCATAAGAATCGCGTAAGAATACGTGAACATAAAAGGAACAAGTGGACAAGAGCTCCATGGGCCATATTATGAGTGAGTTCGAAAATCCAAACACAATAGACAACACTTCATAAGAGAAGTTTTTCCATGGCTTATATGAACGCGTTCATGAACGCGAACATAGAGCAAACTCGGAGTTCAGGAATTTCACTGAACTTCTATGAACGCGTATATAACTTTTGCTCGAGTTCAGTAGAACTAATTTTATTCCCACTTATATCGACTAATCTTGTTTTCATCAAACCTGTAATTTTTAAGAACTTAAACACAAATCGAGTTAGAGAAACAATAATGATATTCATAGATCATTAGTCGATAATGGTTGAAAAAGAGGGGATACCGAGATACACCACCAACTTTTAGTTTTCGTGAACCTAGTTGATTATGGTTGTTTGAACGATCTCACAAATCAATATTCAAACAACAACCTGAGTATAGTTCAAAGAACCAAACCCTAACAAGAACGTAGTTCTCTTAGATCTCAATAGAGACGGATTCACTCAAAGGTTATGAATCAACAAACTTGCAATTACTTCTATTATATAGATCATAGACAATATAATGCGGAAGGGAAAAGTAATGCAAGACACCAGAATTTTGTTAACGAGGAAACCGCAAACCTAGCAGAAAAACCCCGGGACCTCGTCCAGATGTGAACACCCTTAGTATGAACGGTATACAGACGCTAGCCTACTCTCAGACTTCGGACTGGACTGTATCGAGACTGAATTCACCCTACAAGCAATTCAACTACCAATGTGCTCCTACGTCTCTTGGCTCCCGCAGTAGCCTACGTACTTGATTCCCCTAGCTGACGTCCTTTACAGGCCTAGGAGTTGCTCCACTTCCCTTAGTGAAGACTAGCGCTACCCTGCCTCTAACAGGAAGCCTAAAAGTATCCAAGTGATTAAACGAGAATACGATTGTGATTTCCTTTAGACTTAAAGTCAAGGTTAATGGAAATCGATATGTTGAATAGGGCTTATTGATCTAGCCTAAACAACTTTACCTCCGAACGCGTGACGAACTTAGTATGAAACCTAGTTCGTGAATTGCATTTGGGAACTTCTAGGGTTTACGATACAAGATCTACCTTACGAAGTTTCTATCAAATCTTGGTCGTGATAAGATTGAAAGAATTCAATCGACCCAAGATACATGATGGAATTTTACTTCCGACCTGTGCTTCACGATCCTCAAGTGAAGTCTTTTCAATAGTCGTAGTCCTGAAAGGACTTCGAGATGACGACCAACCTTTATGCAAGGATACACATATGTGTAGAGGATTGAGATGTATCTTGCAGAAGGTCGTCTATTTATAGTGATCATCAAGGGAGGCTTTGCTCAAAGTTTAAGCAACTTTGAGTAGGGCTCAAGCAAGTTCCGGAACTAGGAAAGTCCATAGCTTGAATACACATTCTCAATCTTCTAAAAACTTTGGACTAAGCCAAAAGTTAAAGAAGACTCGACCTTGTTCGAAGGTTCGCGACTTCTGGTCCAATGCTTGTTTGGACATCGCTTTGCGACTTCTGGTCCAAATACTTAGTTTGAACATCGCTTGGATTAAGTTGTTGAATTCCATGGGCCAAGACACGATAAGTCCGAGAACAAATTATGTCTAGACCGAAAACTTCAAGATATGAAAGTTGGAAGTTTTCGCATGGCTTATGTGAACGCGTTCATGAACTATGCTAAGGAAAAGACAAAAGCTTTTTAATAAGGAGTTAACTATGCTAAGCAAAAAATCAGACCTGATTCAAAGGAGTTTCTTCAAGCCTTTCACGAACTCCTTCATTGAATGCCCACCCAATGTTGAAGACCTTTTTAAGGGTTTCAGCATTGTGTTGAGTTGCAATGATGTCAACCTTGTTATTGACAATTTTAACAAACTCCCTGTTTTTTGTATCCCAAGCTTAGCAGTTTTTCTTGATTTCTGATCAGACTATTCTGATTGTTCTGAAACCTGATTTGCTCTTGGGTGGAGTTGGCAAGAAGCAGTTTTAATTCTGCAATTTCTTCTTCAGATTTCTTGCATCTTAGAGAAAGCCTCAATTGCAAGAGAATTAGCTAAGCAATTTTCACAAGTTCCGTTCATGTCTTCATCAATGATGATGGTATTGTGAGAAGAATTTTTACCAGGTGTTTGATTCATCTTGACAGGTGCTCATGAGATATCAACAATAGATTATATATACATCCTCATAGGTCGGTTTCCGAACGTGCTCTTTAAAAAGGGAAAGATTAAGTAATATTACTGTATTACCCTTTATTTGACAAATCATCAATCTCGATTAAGTTTACTTATGTCAACTTTATGATAATACTTCTCATTGCATAATCCTTTGCACTAATCAATTAGAAGATCCCATGGATATTGTTCTCGACTCTTGCCTTAGGAGCCAGAGGCAGGGAGATTTCTGAAGGTTGTGCACAAGGTTGTTGACATTCATGTCGAGTCATTACATTTTGGACTCATCGAGGACATGATTACACCCTTTTATACGAATATAGCATCGGACTCACTACAAGAAGGAGTCTTACCAGTGGGTGTAGCGAAACAACTATGATATTTTATCACATACCATCAGTTCAATTGGTCACATAACCAATTGAGCGTGGATACATCTCCTTGGAACATTGCTCAACAATTTTAAGAGATATGGATTATTGTTTCCATGTTGAATTAATGATTGTTTATTTGTCATAGAGGTTATATAGTAAAATACTAGATCATTGCGTTAAAAACGCTTCCCTTATGAAATATTTAAATCAATTAATTTGAAGATAGATGAGCAAGATCATGCTCATAAAAGCAATGGTTCGTTAGTTCATACCTTGGAGGAGTAGAACGATCCCTTGTCGTCTCATAACCCTGTGCTGAATTTCTGTAACCCTGAAAGTCAGGATCCATCTGATGATTCTTTAAAGTTCCTTTCGGAATCCACCCTGGAGTACGGTGTTCACGTGAACCAATATTTTTCCATCTAGGCGTGTTAGGCCTGAGTGGTAGATACTCCTAGTTATTCATGAATCTTGTCCTTTTAGACTTGAATCCATTGTTATGTGTGGATAGACATGAAACCTCACTTGCAACATGCGCTAGCGTTATCCGAAGTTTGTCAATTTGATTCCTTCTGAAGGAACATTCTGACAATAGATGTCCTCTCCTTCCACAATGATCGCAAAGTAATTTGCTTCGTCGATTGTGAAATCTCTCATAATTGCTTCGAGTTACTGAAGGAGAAGTAACATGAATTGAATTATTAGAGGAAGACAGAAATATGTCTTTAATAGAGTTTTTGTTGGGATCTCTTAAGGATTCCTCAGAAGTAATAATTCTGTTAAATTCAGAGTTTTCCTTCTTAAGAGTTGAGCACTCACCGTGAGTTTTCATGAGTTTGCAGATGGTTTCTTTGCAAACTTCTTGAAGGTTGATAAATTCTGTTAAAAGTTCTGTCTCACGAGTTTTTAAGTCGTTGATGGAACTTTCAAGAGAAGATATGATTCCCTTGGATTCAGTATAATCATGAAGAAGAGTATTGAATTCAATGTTATTTTCTTCAAGTTTTTCTGATAGTGTACGTTCTCGATTCAATGAATCTTTTAACTCCTCTGTACACAGTAGGTAATCATTGCTCATGTTTCTAAGTTCAGAGCGAAGTTTCTCAACAAGGCTTGAGAGATCTTCTTGATACTCTGACGAATGTACAAGTGTTGTTTTAGAGGATGAGGTTCCAAAATTAGGAGTTATTTTGGAAATTCCCAAACACTTGTTATAATTGAATCCTGGTAAGGTCATAGTTCACAAAGCGTCAAACACAGACAGTTACGTCATTTCAAAGGTGTTTGCCGGCTCTGATACCAACTGAAAAAGCGGGGATACAGAGATACACCACCAACTTTTAGTTTTCGTGAACCTAGTAGATTATGGTTGTTTGAACGATCTCACAAATCAATATTCAAACAACAACCTGAGTATAGTTCAAAGAACCAAACCCTAACAAGAACGTAGTTCTCGTAGATCTCAATAGAGACGGATTCACTCAAAGGTTATGAATCAACAAACTTGCAATTACTTCTATTATATAGATCAGAGACAGTATAATGTGGAAGGGAAAAGTAATGCAAGACACCAGAATTTTGTTAACGAGGAAACTGCAAACCTAGCAGAAAAACCTCGGGACCTCGTCCAGATGTGAACACCCTTAGTATGAACGGTATACAGACGCTAGCCTATTTTCATACTTCGGACTGGACTTTATCGAGACTGAATTCACCCTACAAGCAATTCAGCTACCAATGTGCTCCTACGTCTCTTGGCTCCCGCAGTAGCCTACGTACTTGATTCCCCTAGCTGACGTCCTTTACAGGCCTAGGAGTTGCTCCACTTCCCTTCGTGAAGATTATCGCTACCCTGCCTCTAACAGGACGCCTAAAAGTATCCAAGTGATTAAACGAGAATACGATTGTGATTTCCTTTAGACTTAAAGTCAAGGTTAATGGAAATCGATATGTTGAATAGGGCTTATTAATCTAGCCTAAACAACTTTACCTCCGAACGCGTGACGAACTTAGTATGAAACCTAGTTCGTGAATTGTGTTTGGGAACTTCTAGGGTTGATACAAGATCTACCTTACGAAGTTTCTATCAAATCTTGGTCGTGATAAGATTGAAAGAATTCAATCGACCCAAGATACAGGATGGAATTTTACTTCCGACCTGTGCTTCACGATCCTCAAGTGAAGTCTTTTCAATAGTCGTAGTCCTAAAAGGACTTCGAGATGACGACCAACCTTTATGCAAGGATACACAGATGTGTAGAGGATTGAGATTGTATCTTGCAGAAGGTCGTCTATTTATAGTGATCATCAAGGGAGGATTTGCTTAAAGTTTAAGCAACCTTGAGTAGGGCTCAAGCAAGTTCCGGAACTAGGAAAGTCCATAGCTTGAATACCCATTCTCAATCTTCTAAGAACTTTGGAATAAGCCAAAAGTTAAAGAAGACTCAACCTTGTTCGAAGGTTCGCGACTTCTGGTCCAATGCTTGTTTGGACATCGCTTTGCGACTTCTGGTCCAAATACTTAGTTTGAACTTCGTTTGGATTAAGTTGTTGAATTCCATGGGCCAAGACACGATAAGTCCGAGAACAAATTATGTCTAGACCGAAAACTTCAAGATATGAAAGTTGGAAGTTTTCGCATGGCTTATGTGAACGCGTACACAGAGCAGTCCTTCAAGTTCAGGAGAATTCAGGAGAATTCTTGAACTTGTATGTACGCGTTCATACAGACTAAGCTCGTTCTCTGAAATCCCATAGGTGATAATATGTTACCTGTACGCGTTCATGTACGCGTTCACCATTGGGGTTGTTTTTCAAGAGACAACTCAACATACTCTACCTATACAAATTATCACAAGAGTGACAAATGCAAAAGCGAAAATCCTAGAATACCTTCGGATCATATAAACAACATCATAGACTATTGGTATGATATAAATGGTAAAAACTATACGGAAAGGGAATACCTTTCAAACCTTCAGCGAGGACGTTATGATTTATCAAGTAGTAAGCTTCGGTCTTCGGTCTTCATCAGTCTTCGTCTCGATTACCTAGAACTATCCTAGTCCGAGTTGTAGAGTAAACTTATCAAAGATTGTGTTTTTGTCTCATAAACTTGACAACTGACTTGAGATAGCAATATCAGTGGGTTCAACCGAGCAATGCTCTAACATGGGTTTGTCTTGCGAATAACTTGTCAATGACTTTATTACCTCATGCCTTTTATCCTTTAATCAATCATTGCCATGAAGGTGAGGGATTCGCAAGGTATCAATATGAGAGTTATCTCATGAGTATTTTACCCAATTATTGTAACCTAAGTTTAAATATCAACTTTATGATTAGATCTTTTTATCTAAGAGCATATCCTTCTTAGCTTTAACAAGTAGGGATTCCTATGGATCCTGTTCTCGACTCTTGCCTTAGGAGCCAGAGGCAGGGAGAAACCTACAAGTAGCACAAGAAGTGTTGATACCCACATCGAGTCATTACATTTTGGACTCATGCTTGTGATGTGGTAGCACCTTGAATATGACATTGCATAAATCATAATATATAATAATACGGTGCTGAAAAGACAAGCATGACAACCACTTTGGGAGTTTACAGTCATGAACCATCAGGACAGAAGGTCACATAACCTTTTGAGCGTGGACACATCTCTTTGGAGATCATTGCTCAACAAGTATTAAAGATGAATATTATTGTCTTTTCTTTAAAAAGATTGGGCCTTTGAACCATAAGTAAATAATTGATCATGATGATACTAGGATTCCCATCAAACCGCTTAGCGAAGTAACGCTCAATAATTCAATGTGATTTGATAATATATCAAGGTTCAAAGAAAGAAAACGAAATCATCAAACATAGTTAGGTTTAAGACATACCTTTTGAGACTTCTCCAATCATAAGATCATTCAGAGTTAATCTAAATGATGTGCCCTATTTCCCGTGCTTTCCCTCACCATATTCAATTAGGGCATTCACAGTGAGGTTGCACAACAAAATTAAGTTGTGTTAGAGTGAACAAAATTTTGTTCACTACAGGTGGTGGAAACAAAAATAGTCTCTGATTGTTTCTCCTTTTCCCTTATTTGGTTCACCTTTGCATCAACGAGAGATGACATCATCTTTTCGAAGACTCTTTCGTCAATCATCACAATAGATATTGCGTCTGGGTGATCCTTCTTATTGACACTATGCTTTGGAATCCACACCTGAGTGGGTTTATGAGCAGTAGTATTCTTTTTCCCATTATTCTTACCAAGATTTCTTGGAAGAGAATTGGATTGACTATTCTTTTGCAAGTTAGTCGGTTTCCAATTGGGAGCATCAGATTTTGTCTTCATTCTGACAAAGTTATTTTCCTTTCGATAATTATGACGATTACGAGAGGACTTTGTCGAACGTTTATAGGCATTACTTGCTTTGTCATAATTCTGATTTATATGCCTAAAGGTTGGACGTTTACAACCTGTATTTTTTTGAAGAACGGCCTTGTTGTTTGGTCTGACATTATTTTCCAAAACAACCGAATTGGCCTTTTTATCTCATTTACGGAATTTGCATCTTCTTTGCAAGTGGCCTTTATTTCCACAATAATAGCAATGTTTAGTAACATAAGGAGTGAGATTCTTATTGTTACCTGGTGTGTGTATGCCTTCTTGGGAACTTGGTAGACATCCTTTGCTTGAGTGGCGGATTTTCCACTTTTGACATTAGTGATAGTCTCTAGAGAAGAATCTTTAGCTTTAACAAATTTTACCTCTTTGATAATACTTGGAGCATCTATTCCTTTATAGCCCAATCCTCGTGAATCACGATGATGTTTTCTTGCTCCTAGCATTGAGGTTAGTTTGTTTGAGTTATCGTTGAGTTTGGCCAAGCTCAAATTTTCTTCTATGAGTTTTGTGTTTTCCTCTTTCAGAGTTGAGCATTCTTTGTGAGCATCGGCAAGGTTGCGAACAGTTTCCTTGCAGAGTTCTTGAAAACCGATTTGTTCTGTTATTAGTTGTTTCTCACGAGTTATTAAGTCGTTAACAGAGTTTTCAAGAGAAAGAATGATATCCTTTGATTCAGAGTAATCTTGAAGGAGATTATTGAATTCAATATTCTTTTCTTCAAGTTTTTCTGAAAGTGTACGCTCTCTGTCGAGGGAATCCCTGAGTTCATCTGTACACAACAGATAATCTATGCTCACGTGTCTTAATTCAGATCGAAGTTTCTCGACAAAAATTGTGAGATCTTCTTGTTGCTCTGAAAAGGAAACAAGTGCTTGTTTGTCTGAATTAGACGTATGATTAGATCCAACAGTGGGAGCATGCACTTGGCATACTTAAAACCTGGTGAAGCCATAGTTCACGAAAGCGTCAAATACAAACAGTTACGTCTTTTAAGGTGTTTGCCGGCTCTGATACCAACTGAAAAAGAGGGGATACCGAGATACACCACCAACTTTTAGTTTCCGTGAACCTAGTTGATTATGGTTGTTTGAACGATATCACAAATCAATATTCAAACAACTTGAGTATAGTTCAGAGAACCGAACCCTAACAAGAACGTGCTTCTTGTAGATCTCAAGAGAGATGGATTCACTCAAAGGTTATGAATCAACAAACTTGCAATTATTTTAAATATATAGATCAGAGACAATATAATGCGGAAGGGAAAAATAATGCAAGACACCAGAATTTTGTTAACGAGGAAATTGCAAACCTAGCAGAAAAACCCTGGGACCTCGTCCAGATGTGAACACCCTGAGTATTAATGGTATACAGACGCTAGCCTACTCTCAGACTTCGGACTGGAATGTAACGAGACTGAATTCACCCAACAAGCAATTCAGCTACCAATGTGCTCCTACGTCTCTTGGCTCCCGCAGAAACCTACTGTAGATGGTGAAAAATGAGAGAGGGGCAAGATTGTCAAAACTCTCGAAACCATGTCTTATTAAAGGCAATCGCCTATTCAGGCTCATCTCTATAGCTCAGAGTGCAACCCATTCCATAAGCCGAATAAACTCTCTATGAGCTCTCTCTTATAACTCCGGTGGGGAGGGTAATATCATAGAGCAGTACTAATGATCTCACCAACATATTAAACCCATTGATATGCTCAGAGCCAGGTCTCGCGTGATGGTACACGGTGGAGAATCAACAGAGGCGTATCCTCATGGATTTCCTCTTAAATACGACTCAACATACGAGTCTTGGTGCAAACCTCGGAAATATTGAAGCTCCAGGCCGGGCCGGAGCTCTCTGAGAAGCAAACACCAGCCTAAACAGGCCTAAGCGGACCTAATCCCAAGTTCAGGATGGTCTAGCATACCATGGATAAACACGCGATGACCTCAAGTGTGTTGTAGCATAAGCACTCACACCGCGACTAAGGCACAGGCTGCCCAAAGTCGACCTTGGCCAGATGCCAAAGCCATAAACGCCACATAGCATGGCACCACAAACCATGAAGTCACCATGGATCCACTAAAATCAGCCTTGGCCATGGCGTAAAACGCCACAAACCTACTTAGCCTTGGCCAAAGGCCAAGACCGTAACGAGAAGTATAGCCGCAAACAGGCTGGCCTTGGCCAGGCCAAGGCCGTGGCGCCATGACCCATGGCGCCACAACAAGTGGACTTTGGCCAGAAGCCAAGACCGTGGCGCCATGACCCATGGCGCCACAACAAGTGGACCTTGGCCAGAGGCCAAGGCCGTGGCGCCATAAGCCCTGGCGCCACCTTAACACGACCAACGCCAAAAACGCGTCCAAGCTTGGCCTTGGCCAAAAGCCAAGGCCGTGGCGCCATAGTCCATGGCGCCACAACAGGTTGGCCTTGGCCAAAGGCTAAGGTCGTGGCGCCAAGAGCCATGGCACCACCATAACTAGCGCCAAAGCGCATTCAAACATTCATGGCCTTGGCCAAACAGCCAAGGCCACTTCTATACTCGTGTCCCGGAGGCACTACGCTCATGTTGGTCACGACAATTAGTCGTACGACCCTACTCTACTCAACTCAACTACGCAATATCCGCGTATCACTCGCTCGAGACATCAAAACATCACACGGGGGATAACTTTAGGGGTATTGGTCTGGCGGTCTACGGCAGTTGAAAGAAACTGATGGAGATGGTGGGCAGTTACGAGAAGATGGCGCGAGTGGGCATGTTCCACATGACTCAGGCAGTTACGGAAACCAACGCATGTCCTCCACTCCTCCACTCTTCCACAGCTTCCACCTTCTCTGTCAAGAGATCAGGGTGAGTTCAAACTATAAATAGAGGCTTCCTCTATTTTCCAAGGCAGAACATTAAGAGACGTTCAGAATACCCAGAACACACAAAACAGAAACAACCAGACCCTCAGAGAAAACACCTGAGAATCAAACACGTTTCTAGCCTTGGAGATTTCCAGTCGACTTCACGACGGAGATCTTGAACTCTTACACCCAAATCACATCCTCAACCTGATCTCAAGTTTCTTCGTTGTTTCCCTCCCTAGACCAACCTCTATCCTCTCTGTGACCGAAGCAAGACGGGAACGGCCATCCTTGGTTTAGGCTTGTCTTGTTCGACTTTGATCTCCGAGCACTACGAAAGTACCCAGAGACGGTGCATTGTTTTTCCAGGTAAAAACAGTTGGCGACCACAGTGGGAGATCATTATCTCGGTTCCAGAGAAACTTGCTCAAAGATGGTTGAACTTAGGTCGGGATCAGATACCAAAAACCCCAACTCTTCAACGAACGGTGCTGAAGCCTCCAACACAGCACCTACCAACCCACCTGCATCCAGCAATACGCCCGACGCACCTGTTACCCTAGATAATCCCTCTTCAACACCCATCATCTCAGCTATCCCCATCACCCCAGTTGCTCCTAATGCTCCAAACCACACCTCTAGCAAGAACCCTCCTTCCACAGCTAAGGTCAACACTACCGCCGACAAAGGAAAAGGAGTATCGGGAGCATTAACCATGGAGGAGTTAGCCAAACGACAGGACACCCTCGCAGAAAGCCAAGTCAAGATATTCGACACTCAGATAGGAATCCTGGATTGCCTCAAGACTCTAACCTCGAAGCTGTCAAGTTCACCAGTCAGGGAGACCCCTGAAGCCGCTACCGCAGGTGCTCGCTCAACGGTTATCCACATCCGAGATGACGAAGCGCCTTCTCTCCCAGAAGAATCTCGACAGAGAGGAGGGCAACCGTCCCGCTATGTCACGGCAGACGACTTGGAAAAGCTGCTACGAAGCCGAGAACGAGATGTGACGTCACCCGTCCACCAGCACCAGCCACCGTACCCGCACGAGGTCCAGAGGATTGCCCTTCCCAAAGGATACATGTCGCCCATGTTCTCCTTGTATGACGGGACTGGGAATGCACGTGAACACATCTCGCGATTTCTGGAGTCTCTAGGGGAACACGAGTACAACCATGTCTTGAGGCTCAAAGAATTCTCGAAGTCTCTCACTGGAAGAGCTTACACCTGGTACAACAATCTTGCTCCGAACAACATTGGGACCTGGGGCGAGATGGTGAGCGCGTTCTACCGCAAGTATTTCTTCGTCTCTCAGCAGATAACACTACCGACCTCGGCAGAATGTTCCAGAGGCCTAGCGAACACCCGAACGACTACGTCAAGAGATTCAGAACTCAAGCCCTTGATTGCCACGATCCGAACGTCACGGAACAACAGTTAGTGGAGCTCTGCATTAACGGAATGATTCCTGTATATTGAGCCCTCTTGGAGAACCTCCGTTTCCAGACCTTCTCTAAAATCCATGAAGCTGCGAAGAGGTCTGCCACTACCGCACCCGCTCTGTTGGAAAGAACTAAACCCCTCAGAAGCGAAGAGACTCGTGCCACTCGTGGCGACAGAAGGCTGATTAACAAACAGTACAACAACAACCTACCATCCATGGGCGCTGTCAGCGAAGGAGGGAAGAGAAAAGGGGGTGTCGCAGAGGTAACACATCCAAAACGCGCTAACTCAACTCCGGAGACCCCAAACAAGAACACGAACCAAGGAGGGCAACAACAACCGGAGATGCGGAGGCCGAAAGCCAGACCAGAGGTACCAGACTACCCGTTCCCCATGGAGGAGGTACTAGAGCTGCTAGACACTTGGATCCAGGACGGGGTAATCACACTCCCTTCGCCTCAACGCCCTCCTACGGCCGAAGAAGTCGCAAGCCTAAGGTATTGTCGCTATCGCCAAGTTACTACTCACTCCACCAGGGACTGCTTCACGCTTAAGCGGATTTTCCAAGCCAAGGTGGATTCCGGAGAATTGCACCTAGGAAACGAAGGAGTATATCAAAATGAAAAAGGAGGGGTACCGAAATACTACCAACTTTTCGTTTTGGCTCGTGAGTCTTATGGTTTAAGTCTGGACGATCTCAAAAATCAATATCCAAACTTATAACTGGAGTTGTTAGACCTCGACAAAGATTACTTTGGAGTCAACTCGACAGTTATGCAATAACGTACTACTTGGTGCTTTAATTATAAATCAGAGTTATAATGCGGAAACTAAAAGCACACAAGACACCAGAGATTTTTTTAACGAGGAAACTGCCTTGCAGAAAAACCTCGGGACCTTGTCCAG
>JAJJMA010064015.1:0-11075 GCA_023529015.1 Papaver nudicaule
CTGGGTTCATGTATAATAAATTTATACATGAACTAAATAAAATTAAAATAGTATGTGTGTAATCTAGGTACACTATTGTGTTTTTTATGCATATAAATGTATTCTTAGAGCATCCATAACAAACAAAAAATTGATCATTTACAAGGTGGACCTCCATATAAGAATAACCTCCATATAAGAATATTTTTTTGTGGCCCCAAAGATATTCTTCGATAGAGGTTTTACTGTATCTAACTATCGCTTATATGTCTTACTACCCGGCCATGAATTTAAGTGGTTATCTTCATTAGATTAAGAATAGAAGATAAGACAAGACAAAGACATGGCTGATGATGGGGGGACCTGATTTCAGGGGGGACGAAAAAAACAGATAAGACAAAAAATTTTGTGTATGGTTTGAAGGGGGGGACGGGATTTGTCCCCCTATTAGCAATGTTGGACAAAGAAGGTAAAGAACGAGAAAGTAAGAAACAAAAAAGGTCATGTGCAATAGATAGAGAGATAGTGGAATAGCATTTCGGTAAAGTTATTCACACGCTTAAACAATTTCAGAGGAAGGAAAGGTTAGACGGGCTAAAAAAAGATCTTCTCCATCACAAACTGAGTTTAACTGGATAATTTTTTTAGAGCCACATTATACCCTTAATGCTATCATAGTATCATATGATCTCTCAGTAAAATATACCATTTTTTTTTTTTTTTTTTTTTTTGTAAACTAGAAAATTCCATTGATTAAACTGAGGAGATTACGTAGCTTTGTTCCGGCGACAGTTGAGCTTGAATTTCAACTGGAGGAAAAATGTTCCAAACTCTATTTATTCTCTCAGTTCTAGCAAGTTTTAAAAGAATATCAGCTAACTTATTTTGTTCTTTCGGTTGTACTTTCGGCACATAATAACATTGCCAAAATGGAAAAGAGTTATTTAGCATTTGGGTCCTAGATTTTGGTATGGTAGAGGGTTTGGGTCAGGGACGGACCCAGGATTTTTCGTTGGGATGGGCTAAAATTTGTGAGTGAAACATCGCGCCAATTAGGCGACCGGAGGCCGCCGATTTATTTTTTTTTCGGTATCTTAATTAGGCGATATAGCCAAACTTAATTAAAACGAAACACTACAAAACAAAATTTGGCACCCATATAACAAAAGTTTTAGAAAACAAGATCACGCAATTGAAGCTAAAAAAATTAGTTAAACCATAAACTCACACAGATGTCGTCGGGTAAACTTAGTTTTTTCTCACTAATCTCACGTAGGTTATAAAAATACCTTAAAAAAAAGTAGACTAACGTCAAAATATATAAAGGTTAGTGGGCTGCTTCCAAAATATAGCCCAAATATTACTACCTAAAACAAAATTCTACATAACTTGGGACGGGCTAAAGCCCCCTAAGCCCTCAAGCAGGTCCGTCCCTGGTTTGGGTCCTAGGTTTGTCCAATTTAGTGTTTGGGTCGTTGACCCGTTAGTCAACCAAGTCAAACAGTCAAACCGTCCAAAAAAAATAACATCCGTTAATTGACCCATTAGTCAATTAGGTCACCCCAAACTATCCGATTGTTTTGCTTTGATTTCAGATTATGTACTTAATGATCTTCTTGTCTCAATCTCTTCTTCATCTTCTTCATCTACCTCACTATACCAACTCCTCCGTCTATTCTTCCTCGTCGTCTTCTTCGATGCTTCAATTCTTTGTGCTTCGGGGTAAAAATAGGACCAGCAGAGGGGTCGCTCATTATGTCTCACAATTGGAAGAAAACTGATTTGAAAATCTACGAGGATAAAAATGCAATAATAATCAACTTATCATTCTGTAAATATGAATCAGTTGGGTGGAACTATATAGGAGTATTGTTTTTTTGTATTAAGTTTAGGTACAATTAAGAGATGTTCAAAATGAGTTGTTGCTGAGGGTTTTCGGTGAAGAATGGAGAGTATTAAGAGAAGTTTTAGAACTTCTAGAAGTTTAGAAATGTTGGATTTGTTTAGATTTTGAATTGGCTGGGAAGATGGAGATATAAAATGAGCTAAATATACAGCCAGAAGATATATCCAACACAAACTAAAGACGCACGGAACGTGTTCGAGAAAAAGACCAACAGAAATCCGAGAAATCCGACAGCTTGACTGTTTGACTAACGGGTCAACGACCCAAACACTAAATTGGACAAACCTAGGACCCAGACCCTCTACCATACCAAAATCTAGGACCCAAATGCTAAATAACTCTTGATCTAATTTCTTGCTTGATTTAACGGTGACCCAGAGCCTATCGTGGAAGAAGAAACGGAATTCGCTTTAAAGCCAATCGTGCATAATCATTCCATCAGTAAACTCTACAAATTTGCAGATGGTATCGAGTGGGTGTCGCTCTATCCAGAATCTTCTTCACCGGGGTTCTATTATTAAGTTTCATTTTGTAAGATTTGATTGTGAACCTGGAAAGGAGGTGGAATTAGTCAGAATGTGCTATGTTTAACATTATAACACCAATTTGTGTGTTCTTGAAGATTTTAAAATTTATACAGGGAAAGAGTATAAAAGAAGATGGAAAAGGACCGTAGTTAAATGTTTTAAAATTATTTAACCAGTCAACGCTAGTCAACTTATTGTCTCGGTGTTCGGTAAAATATAAAAAGTCAGCTAACGGTTTCCCTAACGGTCAAAGTTAGTCTACGACCCAAACACAACAAAAACCACTTCTACGACCCAGACTTTTATTTCATCAAAAACTAACGACCCTTTTACAAAAAATCTCAAGTAGTATGTTTTGACCTCGTAGTTAAATCGGGACTCTCAAATCTTTTACCCAGACAAGTGCTAAATAGGAGGAATATACACCACAAGGTCGTCTGTTTCGAATAGTTTACAAGTAACAGGGAAAAGGAAATCAGATGACTATGTGGCCGGAAATGCATTTGTAACCAATTCAATCACAGAAAACAACAAATTAGAATACACAGCTTACACACAAGAAAAATTAAGATTTAATCTGATTAACATGTAAAAAATTCAATGTAATAAATCACAAGCAATAAGATAGAGAAATACTACAATAGTAGATCTTTCCTACAGGCACATTCTAATCAACATTCTCCAGCTTGAAAATGTTTATCCTCTTTAGCTTTAAAATTGAAAATTGGTACGGAAGGATGAAAAAGCCTACTGCTTAAAGTAATCAAAATAAAATGGAAGAGGTTAGTTAAAAGGGCGAAAAACATTGGTGATTTAAGATTTTTGAGAGAAGAAATCATAATGCAAATTTAAAATTTATTGTTGATGATACAATTCGAACCATCTACCGTAATCTTGTTGTGCTGCGATCTATTTTCCATGATAAGAAAGTTGACCAGTGAGAGGAAAGAGTGGCGGCTGCTATTATTGGTTTTCAATTTAGGGTTTCAGAAGGGGAATGGAGGAGGCAGAGGCCAAACAAGATACTACTTATAAGGGTCACTGATCTGCCCGTCTCAATTAGGTTTCACAAAATCATCGTTGATTTCAATTAAACTACTTCATCTTACGGCTGGGTCTTATGTTTGGTTGACCGTGAACCTGACCAACATAAATGTTATAGGCGACTGTGATAACTTCTTACTAGTACACGTGGAGGATTTTAAAAAGTATGATCTGTCTAAACAGCATTGGGCTAGGCAGATTGGGTTTTGTGGGATTTGGACATGTTGCCAGATGACTAACGTTGGTCCAAGCATCTACTTCTCTATGCCGGCGGCCATTCAGCCGATCTCAGGCAGAAGATCATCTATATTTTGCATTAAAACTTAAACAACACTTCATTTACTATGCAGAACAATATCGATCCATTGACCAACATAAAATGTGGTACTTGAGCTAATTTTTTTAGTCTTTTCGAAGTTTCATTCATTTTCTGGTAGTTGTAGAGGAGGCAATTTATTAGGTAGCTTGATTTTAGTTCCAGGGCCGTAGCAAATATTTTAGGGCCCTAGGCAACATACTGAAACAGGTGTTTAATTAAAAATAAAAATAAAAATCCTCGCAATATGATGCGAAACAATATTAGACATTGTAGATCACCAATAATATCTGCTCTTGATTTTTGAAATTGGAGATAAAAAATTAAACCCCGACTAAAAAAATAAAAAGCCCTACATGATCCAGGAAAAAAGAAAAAAATCGTCGATGTTTTACTTTAAATTGTTTCTTTTGGATTTTAATTTTCATGGGCTTTAGTCTTTATAACTTTAATTTTTATAGTATTTGTCACATGGGCTTAGTCTTTATAGCTCAGCTAAGTCATGCTACGGACCTGCTTAGTTCATTCATAACATGTACAATGTGTTGTTGGCAATGTGTAATGCAGTCCTCATGGTATTCTTGTTGGCAATCAGGAGTCCCAATTTTGTCCTTGCTCTCATACTCAACTTGGCATATGATGCAAATTTTAAGCTTCTTCCCGTTGAGTGTACAGATATGTAGTGATGTAAACTCTTGTTTTCATATAACCGGAGATGGTTAGGTTCCACTGATTAGTACAGTTGTAACCTATCCCTCCCCCTACTCGGGAGGGAAGGAGTTTGACTCCTTGTGTAGTATCGAAAAAAATAAAATAACTGGAGATGGTTTCTTTGGATAACCCTCTTTAGCTCTTTCTGCTTCACTTCACAAAATTGCCGAGATATATATTGCAATTCCATCATATATCTTCATAGAAATCATAACATTTATGATTTATCTTCAAAATCATATTGAGGTCTAAACATACCTTGACTTTCTGATTAGGCTTTGCGCATAACTTCACAGGGTGGTTTCCAGTCTAATTGATTTGATATCACCAGAATTTGGAGAGGGCTTAAAGCACTTTCCTAATTGATTTGATATCACCAGGTATTTAGATGTGGACTGTATTAGAAGCTCACAACTAATAACATTCATGGGCTTACCATTTATACTGGGCTCTGACATTGCATTGCAGTTCAATTCTTGGCCCACATATCAATTTGAGGTCATGTGCTCATGGTCATTCAACAAAGGTAGGTCATGTTGCAAATTTTGAGTCACAATGATTGATTTTGGATTACAATGTAGATTTTCGGCCAACAGGCAGATTCTGTGTCACAAGTCTCATTCCGAGTCCAAATAAATGTTGCATTACATTGCAAATTTTAGAACATAATGGTTATTTTTCGTTTATGGTGCATATTTTTTGTCTATTAAGATAGATTTTGTGTCACGATGGGGTCACTTATAGGTCTCAGGAGTAGGAAATTAGTGTAGGAATATAGTGGCCGTGAAATAGCTTTGGAACGCAAACTCACCGTATAGTGTCACAAAGCACATTATGGAGTACAGAATTTGGTTACAAAACAAAGTAGAGGCTATTGGAATAATTTGGTTCCTTTAACAAATACTACAAAAGGTTTCTTTCTTGCTTCAAAATTTTGCAGTACTAGACCCTAAAATTGAACCAGGAAAGTCTCTGCAAAAAGGTTTTGATTGCTTCTGGAGACACATGATTGTATCGAGGACTTAGCAAAGGTTTGTTTGTATGAGTACGCTCCACATGCTTCATTATGAAGATTGGTGTGGCTTGGTTGTAGCTGTTAGAACGTAACTTCCGAACTCTCACATCGCAACCACCACTGGTCCACCGCCATCAATGGACAGTCTTCTAACTGATAATAACGCAGTTCTATAGTCGAGCTGCTGATCTCCTTCATTATTTTCAGGAACTACATGGAAAAACTCGTGCTCCTCTTTTTGAGCCTACGACCAATTGAACAAGGATAGGATTGAGCCTATTTAGATTTTTTAATCAAACAAGGTTCTATTGACAACACTCATTTCATTAAGAAAAATAATCAGAGAGATAACTCTCAGTACAATAAACAAAAGACAGACACTCAACTAATATAGTGTTAGGTACAACCGAAATAAGCAACAGAAAGAAAGTAACCGCACAAAACAGAACACGTGTCCCATACAGATAAAGGAAAGAAGTGTGTGAAACACACAAGCACAATAACGGTAACAGAATAAACTGTAACGGTAACGATATTCCATTACCCTCCCTCAAACTTAGGAGCCTGTAGGATTCTGAGTTTGTCTCTGAGTAAACCAAATCTGGGTCCATGTAGTGGTTTAGTGAACACATCTGCAACTTGTTCAAGAGTAGAAATATAGAAGACATCCAATGCTTTGGAGGTGACCAGTTCCCTGATGAAATGAAAATCAATGTGCACATGTTTCATCTTACTATGAAGGATAGGATTAGCAGCAACAGCTATAGCAGAAATGTTATCACAACCAAGTCTGGGAACATAGTAAAGGGGATAGTGCAAATCCTTTAAGATGAAACATATCCAGACCATCTCAGCTGCACTGTTAGCCAGAGTTCTATACTCGGCTTCAGTGCTAGATCTAGCAACAGTGGACTGCTTCTTAGAGGACCATGAAATTGGATTGTCTCAAAGATATACACAATAGCCACCAGTTGATCTTCTGTGATCAACACAGCCTGCCCAATCAACATCTGAAAAGCCTAGTAACATAGATTTGCCTTTGATATAGGTAATGCCATAGTCAATGGTTCCTTTGAGGTACCTGAGAATCCTCTTAGATGCAGTTAGATGAAGAATGGTTGGATGTTGCATGTACTGACATACCTGATTTATAGCATAGCTGATGTCAGGTCTGGTCCAAGTTAGATACTGAAGAGCACCAACAAGAGACCTATACCCAGTAGCATCAGAAAGTGGATCTCCAGCTTTAGTGAGTTTGGTGGTGGCACAAGAGGGAGTGGTACAAGGTTTAGCACCTGTCATGTTGAACTTCTTTAAAAAATCCAAGACATATTTTCCTTGAGAAAGAAAAAGTGTGTCAGAATTTCTCTTGACTTCCAGACCAAGGAAGTAATGTACTGCACCCATGTTCTTGACTGGAAAGTGATCCTGAAGCTGAGTAATGAGAGAATTAATAAAGGCATTGTCATTTCCAGTAACAAGAATATCATCAACATACACCAAGACAACTGTAATCATTCTTCCATTCTTGTAGACAAAGAGAGATGTGTCAGCTGAAGAAGCCTCAAAACCAACAAAAGTAAGAACAGTTGCAAGCTTCTGATACCAAGCTCTAGGAGCTTGTTTGAGTCCATATATGGATTTGTGTAGCAAACCCAGTCTGGATGCTCAGGGTCTACAAAGCCTGGAACCTGAGTCATATATACCTCATCTTGCAAATCCCCATGTAGGAAAGCATTACTCACATCCAATTGTGAAATTTGCCAATTGAATTGAACTGCTAAAGAAAGAACAATTCTCACTGTTGCAGGCTTAACAACAGGACTGAATGTGTCTGTAAAATCAGAACCTGGTCTTTGATGAAAACCCTTGGCAACAACTCTTGACTTGTGAATGTCCAAGCTACCATCAGCTTTGTGTTTCTCTCTGAAAACCCATTTGCAGCCAACAATTTTCATACCCTCTTCAGGTGGAACTTTAGTCCATGTTCAGCTGTCTCCAAAGCAGTGTGTTCTGACCATAGAAGCTCTCCAATGTGGTATTTTATTTGATTGAGTGAAGCATGTAGGAACTGGAGCTGAAGTGTCACATAGAAAAGCTGCAGGCAATAAATGTTTAGTAGCAAACATAACATTAGGTTTGAATATCCCTTTCTTGGCCCTAGTTACCATTTGATGATCATTAGTAAGAAGAGGAGAAGGAAGTGATTGAGGCAGAGTTGGTGAAACAAAGGGAATAGTAGGGCATAAAACTTCAGAAGAAGCCACAGCTAAAGAAGTAGAAATATCAGAAGATGAAGTAGCAGAACAGTCAGAAAAAGATAAATGGGGCAAAGTTGATAAAGTGGATGAGAAATTGTCAGGTTTAAATGGAAAATGATTCTCATTAAAAATGACATGTCTAGAAATATAAATTCTGCCAGTGTAAGGATCTAAGCACCTATACCCTTTATGAGAGAGACTATAACCCAAAAAGACACAATGCTTGCTTCTTGGTTCAAGCTTATTAGTGGTGTAGGGTTTAACTAGGGAAAACAAGAGCAGCCAAAAACTTTGAGAGCAGTGTAGTCAGGTTTCTTATGAAACAAAAATTCAAATGGAGAGATATGATTAATGGACTTTGTAGGCAATCTGTTAATGAGGTAGTTTGCATTTTGAAAGGCTTCTACCCAATAAGAATGTGGCATCCTGATTGAATGAGAAGAGTTCTAGTAACATCTAATAGGTGTCTATGTTTGACTTCAGCCACTCCATTTTGCTCAGGAGTATGTGGGCATGAGAATTCATGTAATATGCCTTTTTGAGTTAGAAAACCATTCAAAAGAGAACTGATGAATTCACCACCACCATCAGTTCTAATGCATTTGATAGTAAGAGATAGATGATTCTCTATTTGAGTAACAAATTGAGCAAACACAGATTGAAAATCTGATTTATGAACAATTGGAAATATCTAACAGTATTTGGAATACTCATCAACTATATTAGCATAATAGGCAAAGCCTGAAACAGATTTAACATAACAGGGACCCCATAGATCCATATGCAATAGTTCTAATGGTTTACTTGCAGTAGTATTAGATAAACTAAAAGGAAGTTTGTGACTTCTTCCAAGCTTACAAGCAGTACAAAAAACAGGTTTATTGGACACATGGGACAGATTTAACATGTGACATAACTTCTGCATTGTTTGAAATGAAGGATGGCCAAATCTTTTATGGAGTAAATCACTTTGAGTAAGTGCAGCAGAGAAAGCTTTATGTGTTGATGAGGAGCTGGTGAAGTGAAAAGGGTACAGACCATTCTCATGTGGCCCTTGGAAAAGAATCTTCTGAGATAGGAGATCCTTTACATAAAAACCAAAAGAGTCAAAGGTGATGGAGCAATTATTGTCAGTGGTAAATTTATGCACAGAAAGAAGCTTTTGAGATGCTTTAGGCACTATTAGAACATTATTAAGGTGATAAGAATGATCATCAAAATGAGTAACTGTATTACCAAGATGAGAGATATGCATACCTTGACCATTGGCTGTAGAAATCATCTCTGAACCATCATAGGGAGAAGCATCATCAAACTCTTCAACATCAGCAGCTACTCCCTCCGTTTCTAAAACATAGGCACAAAAAACATTTTCCTAAAACATAGGAAACTTAATTGAACTAAAAATATTTCACTAGAACTAATTTTTTTTGTATGATTGGCTTAATGAAACTAAATAAAAACCCATCAAAAAAAAAAAATTAGTTCTAGTGAAATATTTTTAGTTCAATTAAGTTTCCTATGTTTTAGGAAAATGTTTTTTGTGCCTATGTTTTAGAAACGGAGGGAGTATATGATTATTAGCACCACTATCAGCATACCATGGCTCAGTGTCAAAGACATCAGCAGAAGCCAGCATTGCACTCAAGTTTGGAGATGGTTTTCTCCCTTGATAAGAAATATTCAATCTCTGATTACAGGTAAGAGCTTCATGACCAACAGCTTGGCAAATTTGACATTTAGGCCTGTCACTAGTAGCTGATCCTCTACCAACTGATCTATGAAATAAAGCTGGATTTGGATATCTTCTACCTCTATCATTACCATCTCTGAAGTTGCCATTTCCCCTTGAACTACTACCTCTTGAATAATATCTGTTGCCAGAACCATAATTTGGTCTTTGTTGAGAATAAGTAGCAAAGGCTTTAGCATCAGAATTGGCTTTACTGGTCTTGGTTCTATCAGTAACAGCAGCTTCTTCACTTAACAAACTGTTGTGCAGTTCAATACAAGAAATAGGAGGAAATCTATGTCTCATAGTAGCAGCAAAGGGAATGTACTCATCACGTAAAGCTTTCAAAGTAATAACAACTAGATCTCTGTCAGAAACAGGATCTCCAGCAGCAACAAGTAAATCTGACATAAATCTTATTTCATTAATTAGCCGTGGAATAGGTTTCTCACCTTGAGCAATTGAAAGTAATCTTGTAAGAAGCTGAATGGAATGAGTAGATGAAGATCTGCCAAATCGATTTTCAATGCTTGACCACAATTCATGAGATATACTTGAGTTGGAGAAATAGACAATAACAGAATCAGAGATTAAAGAATGTAACCACATAAGGATTGTGGAATCCTCATCTTTCTAATCAGTGTATAAAGAGTTCTCAACTCCATTCTGTTGATTGCGAGGATTAGTATATTGAGGAGGGCAGGGATAAGATCCATCCAGAAATTTCATAAGTCTGTAACGTTGGATAACCGGTTGAAGTAGATTCCTCCATGTAACAAAGTTGTCTTCCTTCAATTTCAATGTAACAAAACCTTGTAGTTGATTTAAAGAAACCTTAGAGAATATGTTGGCAGTCGGATTTTCCATTGGAGAATATGTTAACAATCTGCCGCGATGTTGTTGCAGCGATCTATTAGCCATGATAATAATAAGGAGTTGATTGATGATGGAAGGAGGGGTTGCTGTTTGTGTTTCTCATTTTAGGGTTTGATTGCTTGCTATCTATCACACTAGGAAAGGAGGAGGTAGGAGAAAAACTATAAATACTAGAAATAAAGTTTCCAGATCTGCCCGTTTAGCTTAATTCTACATTTTTTGATCTAGCGGCTGAGTCATGTGTTTGACTGACCGGGTTTGCTGCCCAAATGAAGTTTATACACCGTTGGGCCAGGAACATTGGTTTTCTGGGTTTTGGACTAGGTACAAGACTTGATTTCACTTTCTCTTTCCCGGATTTCGGTACCACCCCCGTCCAAGACCCGAAAAATGGTGGAAGTTGCAGAGATACCGGTGGACTTGCGGATTTTATTTCAATTTAAGTTTTCAAAGAAAAAAACCCCTTAGAACTCCTAAAAAATCAACCAATGTGTAAATTTGGATCAGTAAATATATCAACATTTAGTCACAAAACTGATGCTCAGAAAACAATGCAAACAAGTCAACCAGCAGCTAGATGCCGAATTCTAAACCGGACCTGACAAAGATTTCAAATCCACAAAACAATAACGACCTTTTGTTCATTAGATCCAAGCATTCCATAGTCAAATGTCCGCATTAGAACATGGACATATAATTACTGTGAAT